>SNQJ01S0068565.1:84350-103516 GCA_010110895.2 Picea sitchensis | reverse complement strand
ATGAGCCCTCAGGTAAAAGAGATTTTCATATCTCATTTTTTTTTTTAAAAAGTGATGGAAAAGAGTTGAAGAGCCGAGGAGAGATCAGGAACACCATTGTAAAGATACAGACAATTTTCCATTTTTAATACAAACAACAATTTTTCCTGCATGAGTTTTGTATTTTATGGATGTTTGTGAGTGTTCCCTTTATTCTGTAAATGTATGTTGTGGTTGTATGTTTGCAGGGAGTTTGTGTGATTTCAGGTTGAGGGTCTTTGAGGTTTCATGTCAAGAGGACATGACAGAGTGTTGCTGACTCTGAATACTAGTGCATGAGTGAAATTCTGAACTATGAGGAGTCAGACAAAGACGTGCTGAGGCACAGGGACTGAGATCAATGACTCAGGGAAAGACCTTTGAGGTTGTTGAACACCTCAAGAGGCAAGGCTGTGTGGCTGAGACACAGTTGCAGACAAAACTTTGTTGTAAGTTCTGTAGAGCTCTGCTAGGTGGGCATCGAGCATATGCACAGTGGTGCTGAAGAAGAATTCTATTGAGAGTTGAAGGAGAAGACAGAATCACTGAGGATTCTGTAAAGCTCTTCCAAGTGGGCATTGAGCGTGTGTACAGTGGCGCACAGAGGAAGGAACTCTGTTGTGAGTTCAAAGGAAATAGAATCATTAAGGATTCTAGAAGGCTCTACCAGGTGGGCATCGAGCAGGTGCGTAGGTGCTCAAAGGATAGAACTGTTAGAGGTTTTGGGGAGAAGATACTCCGCCAGGAGGGCGTTGAGAAAGTGTGCAGGTAGGCACAGAGGTGAAGAGAACTCTTTGAGTTCTAAAGAAGAAGGAATAATCCACTGAGGGATTCTCACAGGGTTACTGAATACCCAGAAGAACTCAGCCAGAGGTTGTTGGAGTGTAGGATAGCCAGGAGGGCATCCATTCCATTCTCCATCTGTGGGAGAAGAAGGAAAAAATCCCCCAAGGGGTCTGAGTGTTTACAGAAGCTCAGAAGAGATAGCATGCTAGGTGTATGAGAAGACTCTGCAGGAGCATAGACATCGAAATCCTTTAAGGATTCAAAGACAAGCTCAAAAGGAGCAAGCGCTTTTACGCGCATCGGCGAAACTCAGGTTTGAGGAGATCATAGAAAGGAGCAGCAAGGGTCGAAGCCTTTGGGAACATGAAATTATTCCAAATCTGGGAAGAAAGTGCAACAACTCAGGAGGAGCGATGACAGCCGTCAGATCATCCTGAAGAAGAGATCTGGGCCATTGAGTTGTTCACGTCCAGAAGGAGCTCAGAAAGGGCACAGAGCGAGGACACTGACAACCGTCGGATCTCGTAAGAGAAATCCCATCAGCCGTTAGATCTCGGGAAGTTGCACGGGGTTTAAAGTCCTAGCGAGCAGAGGAGGAGTCCGGGAAGAATCATCAGGATACCAGAGTCATCGGTTTTTCAAAGGGTAAGAGAACTGAGACCTTTAGAGTCTCGAAATCCCAAGAAAGGATCCTAGCCATTGATCTCGGCAGAACACGTGTCAGACATCAGGATAGGAGTTAGGATTTAACCCATCGGGGATTCTAGGAGTGAAGAAATCGTTACATCAGGATCCATGAAATCCCGATAATCTAGAAACCGTCCATCAGCAGGGACACACGTTGGAAGATCTCGCAGAGTCGGGAATCGGAGAATCGGGGTTCCTGGAGACATAGAACTCTTTCATGTTGGAATCGCGATCCACGATATCCCGACGAGAGCTTGGAACCATCTATCGGCGAGGATGCATGGCACGAGATCCTAAAGAGTCAGAGTTTGGAAGCATTGGAGTTTCCAGAGGCAAGAAAATCTCGTATGTAGGAATCGCGATCCGCGATTTTCCGACAGGATCAGAACCATCCGTTAAGAGGGATAGATGTCGGAGATCCGGAGCGGGTCGGCATAAGTAGTCATCCGAAATCGGGATATTGGAGATCCCAGGCACAAAGGTTTCGTGCATTGCAGAATCGCAATACGTGATTTTCCGATAGGATCAAAGCCATCCAACAATAGGGACATTTGACAGGAGATCTCGAGGAATCGGGGTTCGGCATTTCAGGGTTTCTGAAGACAAAGGGATTGTTGCATTAGGAATCATGATTTTGCGATACCCGATAGGCGATGGGGAGGCGGTGACGTGGAGGATAAAGCTCTCACGTGCATCGGGGATCGGCATATCGGGGTTTTCGGTGACGAGAGAATCACGGCAGGAGAAGTCACGAAACTCTGAAACGCGACGGTCCCACAGTCATAGCACTTCAGTGGAGGACAGGTGTCACTCCATGCCATCATAAGGAGTGTGGGCCATAGGCACCAGAGTAAAGGACAGGTGTTGAAATGTCAAACCCTCGCAGGAGTCAATGCCAAGTGGCATCGGGGATCGGAGGATCGGAGATTTCAAGAGCGTAAGTTCTACATTCTCCAACTCTGCGAATTCCGAAGCTTCGATAGGTGAAAGGACCGTAGTCTCGTGAACTGGCAGGTCGCATTAGAAAGTAGTTAGCCAGAGGGAGCTAAGGAGTGGAGAAAGGTACCATCGAGGATCGGGATTCGGGGATCCATGAGAGCAGTGGATCACGACAACGCAAGTGCCAATTTCCCGACGGGGAGATTCCCGACAAGAGCAAGAAACACATGGGTGAATACTCATCAGGGTTCAGGGATTTGTGAGACCCAATCCCGTGAGTTCAAGACTCACGATCATGCAAGGTCCGATTCCCGATAAGACAAAGGGAGATCATAAGGAGAGTTATGTGGGTGTTGGAAAGTCTCAATAAGGGATTTGAGGAGAGGTTCAACTCTTTGGGTCGAAGGAAGAGAAGGTCCTATGGGAGCGGGCGTGCCCTGGGTGGCGCGTTTACGTCAAAGTGGCATCAGATCTGATATCTTGTCTATATATTTCAGGCGAGGAGGAGAATGAGGAACTGAAGCACTCTGATACACACATCAAGTGGTATCAGAGCGGGGACTTCATTTTTATATTTCAGATGAAGTGAGAGGAGGCGGAAGAAGACAGAGTTGTTGAATACTCTGTGAGGACTTGTTCACAGGTAGGCAACAGTCCATAGACAGTCATTGGGACTGTAAGATGATGAAGCTGGACACACTCAAGATGCAGAGTGATAGCAGCAGGTCTGTCAGGGAGGTAGATAAACACAGCAAGATGGCTACTGAAGGCCATAAGCATGCTGAAAAGAAGAGCCCAAAGCTGATGATCGCAACAGAAATGGATAGAGAGCTCGCTGATATAAAGCAAGAGATGGAGGAGCTCGAAATGAATATGCGGCAGAATAAAAAGCCGAGATGGGTATATGAATGGCCCATGAAGACGCCGAAGGTGAAATGGCCAGTCAGAGAGCTGATGGTCAAAGGACAACAGAGGCTGTTGAAAAGATGGTTGAGGTATGCTGAAAATCTCAAGGCCACAAGAGAAGAAATGGTTTACATCTCTGAACCAGAGATTGGAGAAATTCTCGGTGTAGAGAATGAATTGAGATCGGCTGATGATCTCAAGCACTACCAGGAGGGCAGAGAAGAAGAAATTTTGGTTTGCCAGGAGGGCAACGAGATGAGATCAGCTGAGGATCTCACAGACTGTCAAGAGGACAGCCAAGGAATTTCAATTTTCCAGTTGGGCAATGATCAGAGATCGATGCGGGATCTCATAGACTGCCAGGAGGGCAGTGGAAGGTTTCCAAATGGCCAGATGGGCAAGGAAACAGAGATGAGATCGGCTGAAGATCTCACGGACTGTTAGGTGGACAGCCAGGGAATTTCACATTGCCTGGAGGGCATTGAAAGGAGATCATTGCGGGATCTCAGAGACTTCCGGGAGGGTAGCATAAGCATCGAAGACTTCCAGGGAGGAAGTGGAAGCGTATTGAACTACTAGATGGGCAGAGATGAACATTCGAGACTGTCTGAAAGTCTCGTGGACTCGGAGGATAGTTCAATTCAACAAGGAATGTTGATGAAGATGGGATCGGTTGATCTCATCGTCTTCCAAGGAAGCAGCAGGGACATCCCATATTTCCAGGTGGGCAGGGATGAACAGATGAGACTGTCTGTGGGTCTCATAAACTCATAAGTGAGTTGGAATCAGCCAGGGGAGCTGACAGAGCAGGAGAGCTCAAAATCGGGTCAGCAGGTGCAGCTGACAACAGAAGATATGAGGAGCCGAATGATGATTGGGGGAATTGGGATATTCCTACCATGTGCCTAGGAGGAGGCAAATATTTTTTTTGTAGATGGTGCAACAGAAGAACAGTCAGTTGTGACTGTCACAAAGAAACTTGAGCTAACAATGACTGTCAAAAGGAAATTGGAGCAGACTTTGGGAGCTGCCCAAATAGAAGAAGAGAAGAATGAGCGTTCTGAGGAATGGCTCAATGATTTTAGACAGTGAGCTGAGAGCGCTATAGCATTGGAGCTGACAGCAAAAGAAGAAGTAGAAGTAGAAGGAGAAAGCGAGCATTCTGAGGAATGTCTCAACATATTCAGCAAGGGAGCTGAGGAAGCTGTAGCACTGAAGCTAGCAGAAAAAGAAGCCGAGGAGTGAGCAGATAGATTTATCACTCCATGGGAGATGGAGCTAGAAATGTTGGAGGATTGGCTGACCAATCCAGGGCCAGCAAGAGAACTGACAGAATTTGAGCTGTCAGAGAAGAGGATGACTGAACAACAAGTTAGTCAAAGAGAGACTGCAGAGCTGAAGTATACAGCAAAGTGGCAACTGGAGGCCATAGATGAAGATCAAGATGAAGATGAATATGAAGAATAAGATGACTAAGATGGCATGGGAGATCATGATGATCTGCTCAATGGCCAAAATTTTTTGCAGCTGAGGAGACTGCATGAGCAAAACTAGCCACTGGAGCAGCTGGATAAGGTGATAATGGAGATCATACAGCTGATGTTGAAGTTAGCAGAAACTGCCAGCGAGGAGCAGCTGAGAAGAAGGAAAGAAGCAACAACAGCAGTAGCGCAGCGGAAGTAGCAGCGACAACAGAATGGAGTGGATGAACAGCTCCAAAGAATGATTTGGGATCCAAGAGGATTTCCAACAGCTCAGAGGGGAAGCTCATGAGAAGGAGCTCATGATTTTTGAAACTATGGAGTATGATGAAGGAGCATCGCTCCACGTCATCAGCCATCCATCCACGTCAGCCATGAAAGTCGTGCCTTTGAGCAGGCGTTAGGTAGGATCGGCTTTAATGCCAAGAATGGCTGAGATCTAGATCCATACACTAGACTAGATAGCCATTGATTGTAATTTAATAGAGTAGGTGAACCTAGAGGAATGAGCCCTCAGGTAAAAGATATTTTCATATCTCATTTAAAAAAAAAAAAAGTGATGGAAAAGAGTTGAAGAGCCGAGGAGAGCTCAGGAACACCATTGTAAAGATACAGGCAAATTGCCATTTTTAATACAAACAACAGTTTTTCCTGCATGAGTTCTGTATTTTATGGATGTCTGTAAGTGTTCCCTTTATTCTGTAAATGTATGCTGTGGTTGTATGTTTGCAGGGAGTTTGTGTGATTGCAAGTTGAGGGTCTTTGAGGTTTCATGTCAGGGGGACATGACAGAGTGTTGCAGACTCTGAATACCAGTGCATGAGTGCACTTCTGAACTCTGAGGAGTCATACAAAGACGTACTGAGGCACAGGGACTGAGATCAACGACTTAGGGAAAGACATTTGAGGTTGTTGAACACCTCAAGAGGCAAGGCTGTGTGGCTGAGACACAGTTGCAGACAGAACTTTGTTGTAAGTTYTGTAGAGCTCTGCCAGGTGGGCATCGAGCATATGCACAGTGGTGCTGAAGAAGAATTWTGTTGAGAGTTGAAGGAGAAGACAGAATCACTGAGGATTCTGTAGAGCTCTTCCAAGTGGGCATTGAGCATGTGTACAGTGGCGCACAGAGAAAGGAACTCTGCTGTGAGKTCAAAGGAAATAGAATCATTGAGGATTCTGGAAGGCTCTGTCAGGTGGGCATCGAGCAGGTGCGTAGGTGCTCAGAGGACAGAACTCTTARAGGTTCTGGGGAGAAGATACTCTGCCAGGAGCGCGTCAAGAAAGTGTGCAGGTAGGCACAGCGGTGAAGAGAACTCTTTGAGTTCTAAAGTGGAAGGAAGAATCCACTGAGGGATTCTCACAGGGTTATTGAATACCCATAAGCACTCAGCCAGAGGTTGCTGGAGTGTAGGATAGCCAGGAGGGCATCCATTCCATTCTCCATCTATGGGAGAAGAAGGAAAAAATCCCCCGATGGGTCTGAGTGTTTACGGAAGCTCAGAAGAGATAGCACACTAGGTGTATGAGAAGACTCTGCAGGAGCGCATACATCGAAATCCTTTAAGGATTCAAGGACAAGCACAGAAGGAGAAAGCTCTTTTATGCACATCGACGAAACTCAAGTTTGAGGAGATCATAGAAAGGAGAAGCAAGGGTCGAATCCTTTGGGAATGTGAAATTCTTCCAAGTCTGAGAAGAAAGTGAAACAGCTCAGGAGGAGCGACGATAGCCATCGGATCGACCTGAAGAAGAGATCTGGACCGATGAGGAGTTCACGTCCAGAAGGAGCTCAAAAAGGGCACAGACTGAAGACACCGACAGCCGTCGGATCTCGTAAGAGTAATCCCGTCAGTCGTTAGATCTCGGGAAGTTGCATGGGGTTTAAAGTCCTAGTGAGAAGAGGAGGAGTCCTAGAAGAACCATCGGGATACCAGAGTCATCGGGATACCAGAGTCATCGGGTTTTGAAAGGGTAAGAGAACTGAGACCTTTAGAGTCTCGAAATCCCGTGAAAGGATCCTAGCCGTTGATCTTGGTAGGACATGCGTCAGACATCAGGACAGGAGTTGTGATATAACCCATCAGGGATTCTAGGAGTTAAGAACTCGTTGCATCAGGATCCGTGAAATCCAAATAAGCTCGGAACCATCCATCAACAGGGACACGCGTCGGAAGATCTCGCAGAGTCGGGAATCGAAGAATCGAGGTTCCCAGAGACATAGCTCTCTTGCATGTTGGAATTGCGATCCGCGATATCTCGACAGGAGCTTTTAACCATCCATCGGCGAGGATGCGTGGCACGAGATCCTGAAGAGTCAGAGTTTGGAAGCATTAGAGTTTTCGGAGGCAAGAAACTCTCGTATGTAGGAATCATGATCCGCGATTTTCTGACAGGATCAGTATCGTCCGTTCAGAGGGACAGATGTCGGAGATCCGGAGCGGGTCATCATAAGCAGTCATCAAGAATCGAGATATCGGAGATCCCGGGCACAAAGGTTTCGTGCATTGTAGAATCATGATATGTGATTTTTTGATAGGATCAGAGCCGTCCAAGAGTAGGGACACGTGGTAGGAGATCCCGAGGAATCGGGGTTCGGCATTTCGGGGTTTCTGAAAACAAAGGGATTGTTTCATTAGGAATCATGATTTCGCGATACCTGATAGGCAATAAGGAGGCGGTGACGTGGAGGAGCAAGCTCTCACGTGCATCGGGGATCGGCATATCAGGGTTTTCGGTGACAAGAGAATCATGGCAGGAGAGGTTGCGAAACTCTGAAACGTGATGGTCCCACAATCATAGCACTTCAGTGGAGGACAGGTGTCACTCCATGCCATCATAAGGAGTGTGGGCCATAGGCTCCAGAGTAAAGGATAGGTGTTGAAAGGTCAAGCCCTCACAGGAGTCAATGCCAAGTGGCATCGAGGATCGGAGGATCGGAGATTCTGAGAGCGTAAGTTCTATGCACTCCAACTCCGCGAATTCTGAAGCTCCGATAGGTGAAAGGACAGTAGTCTCATGAACTGGTAGGTCGCATGAGAAAGGAGTTAGCTGGAGGGAGCTAAGGACTGGAGAAAGGTACCATCGGGGATCGGGATTCGGGGATCCGCGAGAGCAGTGGATCACGACAACGCAAGTGCCGATTTCCCGATGGGGAGATTCCCGACAAGAGAAATAAACACATGGGTGAATACTCATCGGGGTTCGGGGATTTGTGAGACCCGATCCCGTGAGTTCAAGACTCGTTATCACGCGAGGTCTGATTTCCCGATAAGACAAAGGGAGATCATAAGGAGAGTTCTATGGGTGTTGGAAAGTCCCAAGGAGAGAAGAGAAGGTCCCGTGGGAGCGGGCGTGCCCTGGGTGGCGCGTTTACGTTAGTTTGTTTGAGATGAATCATATGGTCTTCATCCGATTTTGAAAAAACAGTAAGATCATCCAAATAGATGACTACAAACTTGTCTCATTCAGTGATGAAACCAATATCGATTGCGCGTTGAAAAGTATCTCCTGTATTCATTAGTCCAAACGACATTTTATTGTACATAAACGTGCCCCAAGGAGTAGTAAATGCAGTTTAATATTTGTCAAGATCACTGACATCAATCTGATTATAACCTGAAAATCCATCAATCATTGACATTCTATTAGCCCCTACTACTTTTTCAAGAACATGGTCCATTTTCGAAAGAGGATAATTATCTTTAAGAGAAGATTTATTAAGATTCCTGAAATCAACACATAGTCTGATCTTCCCATTTTTCTTTCTAACTTGGACTATATTAGCTACCCAATCAGAATATCTAAGGGGTACAATTATCTTAGTGTCAAGAAGTTTTTTGACTTATCCTTCGATGACAGGTAATAAAATAGGGTTAAATTGTCGGAGTTTTTGTTTGAAAGGTTTGACACCCGGTTTGAGAGGTATTTTATGTTCAATTACAGAAGTGTCATATGTTTTCAGTTCTTCATATGACCATGCAAAAACATATTTATATTTTCTTAACAGCTCCGTGTATTTGTTTTTTTTTTTCTGTTGATAAATATTTGTATAGTTTAATCATTCGGGGGTTATCTTTAGTTCCTATATTACAATCTTCAACCTCCTCTGGTTGGGGTTGTAGAGTAGTTTTATAAGGGACGTCATTTTGATTGAAAAGTCTTTCCAAAGGGATTAGACCCTTGGGGATTTGGTTGTTCTTAAGAACAAGCATTCGGTGGTTTGTAATTTTATCATGAAATTCTTTAGAATCCTCACCTTCTTGCATGATCTGAATAGGATCATTTTGATTTTCCTTATCGGTATGTGTTTCTGCGAATTCATCTAAAGATTCTAGAAACTTTCGAAGCTACTCAACATCTTCAAAAACCTACCAATGTTGTATATTATTTGGTATTGAAGGGAGATGTCTCATTTGTATATGATATTTTAAATTTAAAGTAGTCGGGGGTGTAAAAGTTGATGTAGCTTTGGCTAAAGCATCAACCTGTTGATTCTCGGATCTTGGGACGAAATGAAAATTCACAGAAGTAAAGAATTTCTCGATTAAATCCCAAACACAATTCCTATAGGACCGTAATCTAGGGTGCTTAGCCCGATATTTTCGATTCACTTGTTTTATAATTAACTCTGCATCACCAAATACTTCGAGTTTCTTAATTTTCATCTTTCTAGCAGCTTCTAGTCCTAGCACAAAAGCTTCATATTCACATACATTATTTGTACAATCTATATTCCATTGGAGCCTATATGAAAAAGGAATAACAAATTGATCATGGGGAGCAATAAGAAGTACTCCTGCCCCAGCTCCAAGATAAGAGGAAGGACCGTCAAAATACATTTTCCATACACCAGTATTATATACATTTTTCTCTATTTCTTTTTTTTCAATTTTTTCTTCTGTACATTTATCATCTACATCTACTTCAAAATCATCATCTAAAGATAATATACAATTTCCTAAATCTTGGTTGGAAATATAAACTGGGTGATTGTTGGGGTTTTTCGGGTCACCTACAGTAAATGCCAACCTAGTCTCCCTGTAAAGACGAGTGAATTGACCTCTGAAAACTGGGATTGTAGCATAAGTCATATCTAGCTGGAGAGATCCTCCAATATTAGCGCCCCATGATCTAGATAATAGCATACCATATTTTGGGGGAATGTCAACGACTACTACATCCATAAGAATACTTTTAGTAGGTATTTGATCCAAACCTACCACTAGGTCCTTAATCATACCTATGCATTTTACTTTCCTCGAATCGAAAGAATATAAATCACCATAAGGTCTTGTGATTTCGAGACCAAGTTTTTCCATTATTTCCTTTGGCATAACATTGTGGGAAGCTCCGGAATACAACATACATTTATGGAGAAGGTGATCAAATAGGGTTAATGTAATATAAAAAGGAGCCACTGTGTCTTTAGCACCTTCGACATGTGGACCGAAGACTAAGATAGGTTTGTCATTCTCTAAATTAATAGCGTCAGCCTGGCTTTCATCTTCGGAAAAATTAATCATCTTAGCGATTTGTTTTCTGTATACAAGATTTTTTGCTAACTCAACAAGGGGAATAGGAATTTTGATTTTATTTATTTCGTTTTCCAAATAAAAATTTCCTAGAGTCTTCTCATTTTCGATATTCAGGGCTTCCATACCTTTCTTCTCAATTTTTCATTGAGATGTGACCTTTTTTTCTTTTATCGAAGCTTGTGTCTTCACAAGGGGTGTTCCTACTGGTTCTGACTGTACAGGTAGTGTATCAGCTGTGTTTCTTTTTGCAGAGTATTTATCTACAACTTTGGGAGTTGCCTCATCGGTCTCATTTCTTGGCAAATTCTTTTTTGTCGGAACATTTGGGAGATTTTTATTTCTTGGTCTCAAATTATATTTACCTTGTAGTTCCACAATAATATCATCTGCAATATTTTGATATGTGAAATCATCAGTGATATTATTGTTAATCTGTTCTTCTGATGTACTTTCTTTATTTAAAGATGCTTCGTAATCCTGTCTAGATAAATAAGGGGATTTATTATCATCGCCAAGGTTACTAATATCTTCATCGATTTCTTCAAAATCTCCTAAATCTTCTTCTCCGATGTAATTTTCACTTTTAAAAGGTGTTTGAATTTTTTGATCTTCATTTTTAATTATTTTCTGTGGTCCCTAAGGTTCAGGATTTTTTCGAAAATATTTTCTGGGGTAATTATCTCTTTTCGATTTCTCTAGTTCCATTTTCGAGATTTTGGTTTGAAATTTCTTGAATGAACCTAGCCATCTCTTCCATTCTATCTCCATAGGATTTACCTGACCCTGAAGGTCCACCTTGCTCTTTAAATTTTTTATTTTCTTTGTTTCCATTTTCGGTCTTTGTTTTAAGCTTCCCTGATGCCATCATATTGGATTCGATTTCAATGGCATCATCCTGCATTTTAGATAGATATAATGATCTCCTTTCTCTCAATAGTAAAGAAAAGTCGAGATCAAAAGCGCCACCAAAAGTCACATTTGTTGTAGGTTGTGAAGGTTTAACTTCAGCTGGAATTTTATTGTACAATTTATTGAACCTCTATGTGAATTCTAGAACTGAGTCATAGTTTTTCTTTCTGAGGGCTCTGAATTCGGTTAAATAGTAGAGGTGATCTTTTCTCTCTCCCAATTGTCTGATAAATGCACTTTCAAGTTCTTCATAGGATCTTAATGATCCAGCTGGTAAGGGTCGGAACCAAGTCCTCACCTGTCCCTCAAAAGTTTGAACAAGTAATCTAGAATAAACGTCTTCTTGTTGTATTCCGAGTATGTCTGCAAATTGATCGAAAAAGTTTATATGTTCTTGGGCTGTTAAATCACCTTCCCTTGTAAATTTCGGAAGGTTTTTCAGATAGTTCTCAGGAAGATCATGAAGAGGACTAGGAAGAACAAGGGGAGCATATCTTGCAGCCACTTTAGCGAAAATCCCAGGAAGCAGTACTTGACCACCTCCAGGGGCACCGCCTCTAGCTCCACCACCTCCTTGTGCAGCCATGGTTAGATTTGGGACTGAAGTTTGGACAATGTGAGGAGAATATTATGGGAAATCTGGAGAAGAAACTTCAGGAAATGAGAAAGTATCAAATGAAGGGGGAAGTGAAAGGGATATTTCAAGAGTTTCCGATGAGTTTGATTTTGTAAAATTAGGCTGATCTATAGTATATGTGGATAAAAAGATTTGTTTAAGTGATTTTCATGATTTTAAATTTTTTTCCGGATCGGAGACTGGTGAGGTCTATTTACTATCCATGTTTTTACTGGTGTTCTTGCGACTACTAGCCAGTTTATTTAGTGTGGAGTCACCAAGTGAAAAATATTTTAGCCTTAGAAGGTTCTCTGTTCTTGTTCACTATCAACAACAGAAAATGTCAATGTCGTTATTCCCAGGGAAAAGGTTCATTTCTTTGTTCCCTGGCAACGACGCAAAAAATATGTTGTTCCTGAGTTTACGTTTTAAGGCTATAAAACATACCGTCAAGGCATCCGTAAATGATTTTAAAGGAATAATTTAGAAATAGTAATTTTAAGGAAGGTTAAGGCAAAATCAGTTTCTCAACTGTCTTTGTCTTGCTTCTTGTTGTTCTTGGATGCTAATGTCACATTCAATAGCAGCCCATGATCGTTCTAGTTCTACCCGGTTGGTTGTTGTCTGTAAAATGGTGTTAAATAGGTTTAAAGCGATGCTAGTTTGGTCTTGGAGTCTGGGTTCAATGTTGGGTTGTCTAACACTTGGAATAGTCATTGGAGGATAAGTCTTAATTTATTTATAAAAGGGTTTTAATCAATTGGTTACTTCAGATTTTCAGAGATGCAATCAGAGAAAACAATTTTAAAATCTAAAACAATAATTTAAACACATTCAAGGTCATTTCCTGGTTTTGTAACAATTTCGAAAATTGTACACAAGAAACAAACACTACAGAGAAATACAAGGCTTTAATCAAGAAAGAATCTTATATTTCAATAGAAAATAATGAGAGAAAAGACGAGGTTTCTAACAAGGGTTAAGTATTACGRGACAAAAGCTTCACAGGTCTTGAAATTACTAAAAGCGATTTCAGAGGAAAAACTGTAAATCATTTGGCATCCAAACCAATCTGAAATATAAATCACTAATATATATAACTTCAAATTGATTTACTTGTTAGATATAACATTAAAAGGAAAAATTCAAAAGAGTATGATAAAGAGGGAGAAGACACATAGTTACAAAGTTGCAGGATCCAGAATCTCATTTGCGATTTATATTCTGATGTCTTTCAAAACTGATATTACAAAATGGCTATCTCCAAAATTTCTGAAGCCCTTTCTTAGCCTCTAGAAACTATATTTATACATTTTCATCAAAGTTTCTCGTTGGTCATTAACCAACTTCCTAATATTACGGTTACATAAAAAATAATGTCAATCGTTTACAATTTCTAAAAATAAAAACATTTTTTAAAAAAGGTTTCAAACTTGCGTTGACAAACTTTCTTTTTCTGCATCAACACACTGAACACATTTTTCCAAAAAATTTACTAAGATCCTGGGAGATTCATGTATTTCATTTGCTTCAAATGAGAAAAATCTTCTCTGTAATTCGGGCAACCGACTTTCTATCATTCTTTCTGTGAACTTAACAGTTTTCAACTTTAAACTTGAAGTCACCATCCACTTGTTGATCTCTGTGATGTTGATCAGTTTGATGTTTTAAATCTCTGCTTTCTTTTCCTCCAGTTCTTCTCTAAACCTCAGCTGGTGCTTGGTAATATTGACTTCACCTAACTATCCTGAACAACCATCTGTTCCGATATTTAATGAATCTTTCTCAAAAAGATCGAAGATTCTTTGGCAATCTTTATTGACTTCTCTTGTGATTCGTTTAAATTCGTCCAGCTTTGTTTCCCATACTTTAATCATTATATCCCCTTTTACGTATTCAGAAATAGATAATTTCTGAGTTTTTCCAATTTCTTCTTTTAATGAGGAAGTCACTGCTTTCTGAAAAGTAGTCCTTGTTGTTTTCGCCTCTCTTTCTTTATGGAACACATTTTCCATGGACTTATTTGAATCCTGAAAATAATTCTAGATTATTTCAAGATTCCAGAATACTTTCTGTTGTTCCTCCTCTATTCTTGCATATATCTCCGATGCCTGTGTCCTGAAATGTTCAAGTTCAACTACCTCGTTAGTAATAAAATTAATCTTATCATGCAACTGCTTGTTTTCTTATCCTAGATTTTGAACCTGTTCCTGTGTGACCTGTATTAAATGTTTTGCCTCATCCAAATCTTTATTTAATTTTTGGATTTCTTGCATATCTTTGAGTCTATCTTGTTCTAGACCTTTCTGTATTCCCCAGCCAATATTTCTTTCATTTTCTTTTAGCCTGTCTTGCAATTGGATTATTGTTTGATCTTTTTGTTCAAGCATAGTTGTTAAATTACCTACAGAATACATGTTAGTTGATGCTATAGCACCCATTGTTCCTGCTAATTCTGTAGCGAACTCTCCTTCCTTGAGTTTCTTCCCATCTATGATAACTCTATGCCTTTTAATCGTTCCTTCTCCTCTTGGATGAATTTCTTGTTTCAAGACTGCTCTTCGTTTTTTGCTGTAAAGGTAATCCAATGGGGGTATTTCATCTCTTGAAATCGGCTCTGGGTCACTGACATATAGAACTCCTTCATGAGGGGTTCCGAAAGTAGACTGTAATGGGGTCAAAGAGGTGATATGAATACCAAGTTCTTTTGAAGAAGTTCCTCCTATCTTTTCTGGAACATCATCAAGAATTTTTGGACTTGTTTCCAGGCCTTTTCCTTTCACTGTCCATGGTTTTTTTATCTGAGAACCCTCTGTGTTTTGAGGAGGTATTTCAGAATCCTTCTCCTTACCTTTGTCATTTGTTTTACCCTGAGTATTAGTTTCAAACCCTGGAGGGGTTTCTTCCTTTTCTGGTGATGGGGTCGAAATTTTACCCTGCAAAATTTTAGGTAGGCATATTCACCTATGAATTTGAAAATATGAAAATCCAGCCTGTGAATCAGGTGTCAAGGCCCGAACTCTACTCAACACTTCTTCATAAGACCTAATATCTTTGAAAATATCATCATAAATAGAAACTTCATGTTGATATGCTTTTAAATTGCAATGTATGTAATGCCTACTAATTATTTGGTAGGGGTCATGTTTTATGTGATCAATGTTTACTAACTTCACTTCCTCCAATGACTCGGCCTCCRCCTTAGAATGGCCTAAATTTGATAAAGTAAATTTCCCAACATGAACAGGGAAAGATGGCTAGGATTTTTTCTGAAGTGATTTTAATTCCAACCCAATACCACCCTTGGCTAACTGATGATCTACTTCTCTGCATACCAATCTGTCTGGTAAGACTTTCGGGAGTGCATGAGGAGGAATGGAACAACCATAAACCCTAATATAGGAAAAAATTTCCTCAATAAACCAGTTGTCAACCGATTTAAGGCTTTCTATGACTGCATCAGAAATAGGAGGGGGTTCGCATCCAAAAACTAATTTGTGCAGAGGAATAAGGAAAAAATGACAAACATCATAAAAAACATCTTTAGAATTTTCATCCCAGAGAGCTGAGTGGTATTTATGAACGAGCTCTGGGTAGGAAACATTCCAACTCCAACTCATTAATGGAAATGGGGTCATAAAATAGATGGCATCCATAATATATGCAGACATATAAAAAGACACTAGTTGGCCCTTTAACTTGGCTACTTTATAATTTACAACCTCTTGCGTTAGGTTATCTAACAAAATTTTATGCCAGCTAAAACTACGTCCTTCTAAAACTTCCTCTAAGAAGGGTACCCAGTCTGCATGAAAGTGACAGGGATCCTTTCTCCCGAAAAGTCTGCATAACATCATGGCTATATGAACCATATATTCGTTTAAGGACGCCGAAGCATAAATCCCATGAGTATCAGCCCTAAAATTTTCTTCGGACCTCGTCCATCCTCTAATCATGTCGGGATATGTCTGGCCTGTCTCAACACATTCCTTTCTTTGAAACTCAGCTAAAAATTCAGCATTAAAGGTGTGTTTATAATTCGGTGAGAGTTTATACATTACTTGAATGTGCTCAGGCCTGAATGAGCTGATGACATCTCCTTACTCGTTCAGAATGATTCTTGTTGGGATATCTACCCTATCCAGAGCCCAGACGATCATATCATTATATGTCACCAACCTCGGATGCACAACAACCTTATGAAGCTTAGAGTCAACAATGTCCCAGAGATGATTTTCCGAATCAGGGTCTGCATATTTTAGCTCGTCCTCCAGCAATTCAGAAATTCCAGTCCATGATTTGATGGAGTGTATGGCGTGTGGAGTAGTATCAGAGATAATATCACCTTCCTGTGGTTCTTCATTTTTCTTCTGTGCTTTTTTAGGTGCCATAGCTCTGTGTTTGACTTGAGAACTTGTCACAGAAAGTGTATGAATAAGCTCAGCTTTAGAATGAAAACACAAACGTTTTGAACATTTACTTCGAATATATCATAAAAATATTGAGATTTGTACATCTCTTACGAAGTTAAATCTCTTAATGCAAAAGATATTTTTGGAGATATGCATTTAATGTCCGTACTTAGGCTTTCTAGACATTTTCAAATAAAATAGAAACTTACTTAATCAGACAACGACGCATTAATGAACATTTAAAGAAATATTAACTTTAATCTTGTTTTGGAAAGAGGATTTATTAGTATTAAGTGTGAATTAAATCTAAAAAAAAAAAAAATCTCTTTTCGGGGTTTCAGAAGTCGTGATGTTCGAAAGGTATATCATTGGAGAAACCCGATCATCGAAATCGTGAAATAATGATGTTTTATTTAAGACTTAAATGTTTTTAGTATGTTAATTAATCGATATTAGACCCTCTCGATATTTCGTTAATTGGAATTCTGGAAATCAGGATTTCAAGAAGCCTTATGACACAAGACATGCTCTCACGGAATCACGAATCCCGAAATCATGAAATCGTGATGGCACGTTTATTTTAATCATGATTTGACTTATCTTAATTAACTAAGTAATAAAGATTAAGGTCAAAACAGAATTAGTTAATTTAACGTAAACTGTGGATTGGGGTTTCGTAAATCGGGAATTCGGGAACCACGATGACAAGATATATGATCTTATTGAACCGCGAATCCCGATATCGTGACGTCATTATCTTAATATTTAAACCTTCTTAAAAGAGAATTAAGTAATTTGGTTTTTTGATTAAGTTTTAAAGTATCGGGAGATCGGGGATCGGGGTTTCACAATTCAATTTGCATCAAAAATTTGTTTACGGAAAACCCCGAATCCCGATTTCTTTAACGTTTGAATGAAAAACTCGCGAATTTAAAATTATACTCCTTTTAAATAATTTTTCGAAGAATGTTGGAAAACTTATATTTTTGTAAACTTTTATCCATTTTTTGTTCAAAAATAATCAATAAAAAGGTATCGCAAATTTAGAATTGACGAAATTCTTGTTTTAGGAAAGCCGAAAAATTAAAGACTCAAAAAACAAAAACCTAGGCCTTAAGGATAAAAGATTTTAAGATTTGTTTCAACACGACCCTTGTGTGGAAACAACAAGACTCGGAAAACTGTAGCAACCACAACTTGCATAGCATATGTCCAACTCTGTCCTAACAAGAGATTATAGTCGAGGGGAGCATCGACTACCTCTACTTTGACACACACAGTTTTCCCTCCTAACTGCACAGGGAAAGAAGGAATGATGCCATGTGGTCGGAATGAACGACCGTCGAAAGTAGTGAGGAGAGTAGGTGATGGAGACAAAATGGGCTGGCCAATGGCCTTCCAGCATGCTAATGACATAATGCATGTTGAGTTGCCCTCGTCGACCACCGTGCGGAAGATATTCCAAGTAAAAGTTTTCGTGGCATGAGCCACTACTATCTGAAATGCTACGTGGTAAGGCAGACGAGGTTTTAAGTCGTTTGTATCTAACATGATGGTACCTGTATTACAAGTCTCAGTAGAGCCCAAAGAAGTTAACAAGGCTTTCCTCTAAGTAGGGCAACTTTGGAGGACCTCCAAAGAAGACATCGCACAAGGGGTTTGTGATAAATCCTCCACAACAGAGTAATTCTGGGTGGCCCTTGCATTTGGGTTGTGAGAAGTTTTCTTAAATGCACCCTTTGGAATGCGTGTCATTGTTTCTCCCAACGTATTCTTGATCTGTAGAGGAAGAGATGGGAGCTCAACTTCTTTACCCTTCGTAGAAGCGCTTGGTTTACTATAGTCATGCGCTCTAGTCGTTATGAAAGCATCACCCCTAACTATATATAAGTTCGTGGATGAGGGATTGTTTGGAGGAGGGCAGGTTTCTTGGCTTCCCTCTTCGGCACTTATAGAGGCTTGAGTTAAATTTTGCCCATGTTGAAAGGGATTAGTCAACACTGCCTATTATTGTTGTGTGACAAACTTTTGGGCCCTTGCAAGTCGAGGACAAAGATGGGTTAGGTGGTCTTCCGCACACAAGTTGCATGGATACCTCGCCTTCCGTTTTTTCGTGGTGTCCCCGCCAGCATTATCAGTCGGTTTTTTATCCCCCTTACCCTTCTTTTGTTGTTTTTTCTTCCCTTCAGGTTGTTGGGTGGCCTTTGGGTTAGTCGACTACACGGAGTGTACTTCCGACGTTTGGGTAGGAGGAGCAGCCAAAGAAGTAGTATGGCTGGCCGCTGAGTGTTGTATAGATAACTGTTGCAATTGTTTTGTCAATTGCTCAGTGGGCTTGGTTTGTGCTGAACCAACAATACCATCGGCATGTGGTCCAACTCTCTATCTAGTTTTATCCAATATCGATCGTGGTGCATCCGGCAAGATGTTGTATAATAAACCATACTGAGAATAGATGAGCTCGAACTGTTGAGCCCTCATGATGGCATCTTCTTCGGAGAAAACTCTAGAAGTCGCAACGTCTTTGGATAATTGTGGGACGAAAGACTTAAGGAACCACTCAAGCAGGAATGCTGGTGGGACTGGTACTTTGATTAGACTCTTACGGTGTCTCCACTGTCGGATATGATCAGAGATATGGTCTGTTGTTGTCTGTTCAAAATTGGTGAGAAACTCTGTGCCAGCGTCGTATCTCATAGGTAACTGGAAATGGTTAAGGAAGGCCATCGCCAGTTCGCCAAAAGAAGAGTATCTTGAGAGATCGAGCTCGATGTACCATTTCGCGGCACTCCCGATAAGAGTTTGTTGAAACAATCGCAACTGTACGGAGTCATCTTTCAATGAGTTAGATGAACACCAAAGATGGAAAGTAGTCACA
>SNQJ01S0068565.1:63317-76518 GCA_010110895.2 Picea sitchensis | reverse complement strand
TTATTTTCATAATCCCATAAGCAATAACCAAAATCATTAACACCATATCCAATAAAGGTACACTTCTTGGATTTTGCCTCAAGCTTTGTTCTATTTTCTTTATCAATATGGACAAATGCTTCACAACTGAAAGTTTTCAAAAAGAATAGTTTACCTTTTTTCGTGTCCATTCCTCCTCTGGAATTCTACCATCCAAAGAGATTGAAGGTCCTTTGTTTATTAAGTAAATAGCAGTATCTACAACATCTGCCCAAAACTGTAAGGGAAAACCAACATGCAATCTCATACTCCTTGCACACTCCATGATTGTCCTGTTCATCCTTTCTGAAACACCATTTTCTTGTGGTGTTTGTGGAACTGTCTTCTCTCTATGAATCCCATGGTATGAATAGTAATCATCAAACTCCTTGCTGCAGTATTCACCTCCATTATCTGATCTGAGACACTTCAAAAATTTTCCTGTCTCATTCTCAACTAAAGCTTTCCATTTCTTAAAAGCATCAAAAACATCATATTTTTGTCGAATGCAATAAACCCGAGTTTTTCTAGTTGCATCATCCATAAAAGTAACATAATAATGAGAGCCACCAAGAGATGATACCTGATCTAGTCCCCATACATCTGTATGCACAAGCTCTAACCTTTCATTCTTCTTTTTTTTTCTGACTCTGAGAAATCTGACTCTCTTTTGTTTTCCATAAACACAATGCTCACGGAAGTCCAAATCAATTTGTCTAAGATCTGGCAGAAAATTTATTTTGTGAAGTATCTGCATACCCTTCTCACTCATGTGTCCCAGCCTATGATGCCATAGTTTTGTATCCACTCCTGTAGAAGCTAAAGATATAGAAGAATCAGTATTTCCAGTACATAAATACAATGTAAATACCTTCTCTCCTTTCTCTATCACCAATGATCCTTTGATGACCTTCCACGTCTTATCTGTAAATATGGATATACAACCTTCACTTGCCAACTGCCCTGTTGAAATTAGATTTTTCCATAAATTTGGAATATGTCTTACCTCTTTCAACAACCATTGGTTTCCATTGCTTTGCTTTATTTTTACCTTTCATATTCCAACAATTTTGCATGGTGCATCATCACCCAAATGAACCTGTCCAAAATCACTTTGAACATAATCTAGAAAATGTTTCCTATGGGGTGTGCCATGAAATGAATCCCCTGAATCTACTACCCAAGACTTAGAAATATTATCTATAGAAAGAATCAAAGCATCTTGTAACACATCACCTATTACATTTGCTTCCTGATTTCTCTCCTGCTATCCATGTCTTTGTTTCTTTGGAGCTCTGGAGTCTTTCTTCAGATGTCCTTTCTTCCCACAATTCCAACACTCTATCTTTCCAAGTCTGGATTTGGATCTTCCCTTCCTATAATTCCCATGGTTCCTTGTGCTTTTCCATCGCATTTCCTCACTAACAATAACACCAACAACATCATCAAATTTTAAAGTATTTGAACCAGAGACAGAGTTACTTACAACCATGACCAAGCCATTCCAGCTTTCTGGCAATGAGCACAAGATTATAAGAGCCCTAACCTCATCATCAAAGTCCACTTTTACAATCTACTACCCAAGACTTAGAAATATTATCTACAGAAAGAATCAAAGCATCTTGTAACACATCACCTATTACATTTGCTTCCTGATTTATCTCCTGTTGTCCATCTCTTTGTTTCCTTTGAGCTCCAGTCTCTTCAGATGTCCTTCTTCCCACAGTTCCAACACTCTATCTTCCAAGTCTGTATTTGGATCTACCATTCCTAGAATTCTCACGGTTCCCGAGCCCTTTCTCTATCATTTTGTCTTCCCCTGTTCCCTCCATGTTCAACACATTACTTGATGTCTCACCTGTGTTCTTTCGTCGCATTTCCTCAATTAAGGATGGAACACCAACAACATCATCAAATTTTAAGGTATTTAATGAAGAGATTATTTAATATGAAGATGTTCAAAGGTAGGTCTGTTGCAGATCAATTAAATTAATTTAATTTTGTTACTAATCAACTAAGTTCCAGAAAAGTGGACTTTGATGATGAGGTTAGGTTCTTCTAATCTGTGCTCATTGCTAGAAAGATAGAATGGCTTGGTCATATCAGAAGTAACTCTGCCTCTAGTTCAAATATTCTTTAAAATTTTGATGATGTTGTTGGTGTTATCCTTAGTGAGGAAATGCTAATTAAGAACACGTGAGACATCAAGTAATGTAAGTTGAACATGGAGAACAAAGACAAAATGATAGAGGAAAGGGCCTCGGGAACCGTGGGAATTTAGGAAGGTAGATCCAAATCCTAATTTGGAAAGATAGAGGTTGGAATTGTGGGAAGAAAGCGAATCCTAAGAAAGACCGCAGAGCTCTAAAGAAACAAAGAGATGGACAACAGAGATAACCGAAGCAAATGTAATAGGTGATGTGTTACAAGATGCTTTGATTCTTTACCGATACTATTTCTAAGTCTTGGTAGTAGATTCAGGGGCCTCATTTCATACCACACCCCATAAGAAACATTTTCTAGATTATGTTCAAAGTGATTTTGGATGTTCATTTGGGTGATGATGCACCATGCAAAATTGTTGGAATGGGAAAGGTAAAATAAACAAAGCAATGGAAACCAAATGGTTGTTGAAAGAGGTAAAGACATATTCTATATTTAAGGGAAAATCTAATTTCAATGTGGCGTTGGAAAGTGAAGGTTGTATATCCATTTACGCATAAGACGGGAAGGTCATCAAAGGATCTGGTGATAGCTTAAAGGAGAGAAGGTAGGTACATTGTATTTATGTGCATCGTAATACCTAATTTTCTATATCTTTTAGCTTCTACGTGAGTGGACACAACACTCTGGCATCATAGTCAGACACATGAGTGAGAAGGGTATGCGTGATACTTCACAAAAGCAAATTTGTCGCAAGATCTTAAACAAATTGATTTGACTGTGAGCATTGTGTTTATGGAAAACAAAAGAGAGTCGACGTGAGTCTAAAAGAAAAGAAGAATGAAAAGGTTAGAGCTTGTGCATATAGATGTATTGGGGGGAAATCATGTATATTATCTTGGTGAATTTCATTATTATGTTACTTTTTTATTGATGATGCAATCCAGAAAACTTGGGTTCATTGCATTCGACAAAAATCTTGGTGTTTTTGATACTTTAAGAAAATGAAAGCTTTAGTTGAGAATGAGACGTGAAAAAGTTTGAAGTGTCCTCGACGTATAATGGAGGTGAATACCGCAGTAAGGGAGTTTGATGATTACCGCTCATACCATGGGATTCGTAGAGAGAGAAGACATCTATCTAACACCATAAGAAAATGGTGTGTCGAAAAGGATGAACAAGACAACTGCTAAGGAGCTGCAAGGAGTATGAGATTGTATCTTGGTTTTCCCTTACAGCTTGGGCGTGATACGATACCGCTGTTTACTTAATAAATAGAGGGACCTTCTGCTCGATGGTAGAATTCCGTGAGGAGGAATGGACAGGAAAAAGGTAAACTATTCTTTTGAAAACTTTTGTTGTGAAGCATTTGTCCATATTGATAAAGAAATAGAACAAAGCTTGAGGCAAAAATCCAAGAAGTGTACCTTTATTGATATGGTGTTAATGATTTTGGTTATCGCTATGGGATTATGAAAAATAACAAAATTCATTAGGAGTAGAGATGTCATATTCAATGAAAAGGTCATGAAAGATCACGGGAAAGAAACATGAAACAGAAAAACAAGAATACACGCGTTTGATGAGATCACGTAAAAAGAAATTCCAAAGGAACCTCGAAATCAAAATGTACAACGCCAATAGAAGTAGGTACCTCAAACACCGCAAGTGTTGTTAGAAGATCTACCAAAGTTAAGTATACCCCCTAACAATACTCTCCTTCATTATATTTATTGTTCAATCGGGATTCTAGTGAACCGTAATGTTATGAAGAGGCAATGCGTGTAGACACCAAAAAAGAAGTGGGAGCAAGGCATGAAAGAGGAAATGAATTCTTTAGCAACAACCGCATTCTTGGGACTTGGTTTAATTGCTCACAGAAAAGAGCATTGGCAGTGTATAAATGGATTTTACAAGTTGAAGGAAGAAGATGGAGGAGAAAAAAAGAGGTACAAGATGACTTGTTGTAAAGGGTTTGTACAAAAAAGAAAGGTATAGATTTTGATGAAAATGTTTTCTCCTCAAGCAGCCAGTAAAATGACTTCAATTAGGACTATTTTAAGTCTTGTGGCGTAGAAGATTTGCATCTTGAACAAGCTTTAGATGTAAAAACAACTTTTCCATGGGGATTTGGAGGAAGAGTACTTATACTCAGCAGAGCCATTGTGGGTATGAGGGGTCAAAGGGAAGCAGGAGAATTTCGGCATGTGTTGAAATACATTTATATGGCCTAAAGCAAGCTCCAAGGCGTTGGTAATTTAAGTTTGATAGGTTTATGACGTAACGTGGTTATAATAGATGTCATTCTGATCATTGTGTTTATTCTTTAAAAGGCTAGAAATGGAAGCTATATTATCTCAAGTATTGTATGTGTAGATGACATGCTTGTTGTAGTCTAATATGTAGGATATACATGTGCTCAAGAAGAAATTAGCCAATTCATTTTTATGAAGATTTGCGGCTCTAAAGAAAACTCTTTGGTATGAGAATAACAAGAGACGTGAAAATCGCGAACCGACATTGTCTCGTGGTGAGTACGTAGAAGCAAGTTGGAGAGGTTTAGAATGCGTAATGCAAAACCAGTTAGTACACCTTTACCATTTCAAATTGGTTCATGAAATGTGTCCAAGACACGTGGAGGAGATAAATACATGTCCGGTCCCATATTCATCGCCAGCTATGTTTGATGTATGCAATGTTCTGCACAAGACCAGATATTGTACATGTATTGGGAGTTGTGAGAATGTATATTAACAATCCAGGTAAATAAAATTTTGAGGTAGTAAAGTGGATTCTCGTATTTGAGAGGTACTACTACACATGCATCGCAATTTGAGATTCAGACACTTTTCTATAGGGATATGTTGATTCAGATATGGCGTGTGATAAAGACAGCAGGAGGAGCACCATTGTGGTATGTTTTTACTATATGAACAACAATAAGTTGGATTAAACCGCAAAACAAGCCGTTGCACTTTCAACAACAAGAGGCATACGACGCTTATAGAGGCTAGTAAAGTTATGATGATTTGGTTACAAAATAATTTTATGGAGGAATCTCGAGAAAAAGAAGCAAGAGAACAGTTGTAATCGGTGATACCGTGAGCGCTATTCACCTTGTGAAAGAACTTAGCCTTCGATTCGAAGGCTAAGCATATACATTGAGGTACCACTTCATAATGATCCAATTCCTTGAAGATGGAAAATTGTGAAGGGTTTGATGGATGCATTGATAAAATTGTATGAAAAACCCTCAAGATCCAATAAGGTATTTCTAATGAAGAGATTATTTAATATGAAGATGTCGGAAGGAGGGTCTATTGCAGATCATTAAATTTAATTTCGAATACTTGCCACTAACTAAGTTTTGTAAAATTGGATTTTGATGATGAGGTTAGGCTCTTCTAATCTTGTGCTCATTGCTAGAAAGTTTGAACAGCTTGGTCATGGTTGTAAATAACTCCCTCTTAGTTCAAATACTTTAAAATTTGATGATGTTGTTGGTGTTATCCTTAGTGAGGAAATGCGACTTGAAAAAGCAAGTGAGACATCAAGTAATGTGTTGAACATGGAGAACAGGGAGAAGACAAATGATAGAGGAAAGGCTCAAAGGGAACCGTGGGAATTCTAGGGAAGGGTAGATCCAAATCCGCATTTCAAAAGATAGAGCGTTGGAATTGTGGTTGTTAATCAAGAAAGATCGCGAGCTCTTAAAGAAACAAAGAGATGGACAAATCCTGGAGATAAATCGAAGCAAATGTAATAGGTGATGTGTTACAAGATGCTTTGATTCCGGTAGATAATATTTCTAAGTCTTGGTAGTAGATTCGTGGCCCTATTTCATGCCACAACCCATAGGAAACATTTTCAGATTATGTTCAAAAAGTGATTTTGGACAGGTTCATTTGTGCGATGATGCACCATGCAAAATTGTTGGAATGGAAAGGTAAAAAAACAAAAGCAGATTTGGAAACCAATGGTTGTTGAAAGAGGTAAGACATATTCCGATTTAAGGAAAATCTAATTTCAACAAGAAGGCATTTTGAAAGTGAAGGTTGTATATCCATTTACGATAAGACGGAAGGTCATCAAAGGATCATTGGTGATAGCTTAAAGGAGAGAAGGTAGGTACATTGTATTTATGTAAATCGGTATCAATTTAATTCTATATCTTAGTTTCATGTGAGGACACAACACTCCGGCATCATAGGTCAATACTACGAGCGGAGAAGGGTATGTGCGATATTTTCACAAAAGAAATTTCCGCAAAGATCTTAAACAAATTGATTTGACTCGTGGAGCATTGTAAGCCATGGAAAACAAAAGAGAGTCGATTTCGAGTCTTTAAAGAAAAGAAGAATGAAAGGTTAGAGCTTGTCCATACGATGTATGGGACCACCCCGCTTATCATCTCTTGGTGGCCTCATTATTATGTTACTTTTATTGATGATGCAACTAGAAAAACTTTGGCTCCATTGAGCCCTCACAAAAATCTTATGTTTTTGATAATTTTAAGAAATGGAAAGCTTTAGTTGAGAATGAGACAGAAAGTTTGAAGTGTCTCTCGATCGATAATGGAGGTTAATATTCCAGCAAGGAGTTTGATGATTACCGCTCACCATGGATTCAGAGAGAAGATAAGCCCAATTTAACACCATAAGAAAAATGGTGTGTCGTAAAGGATGAACAAGACAATCATGGAGCTGCAAGGAGTATGAGATTGCATGTCGGGTTTCCCTTACGCTTTGGGCGATACCGTGAGATACCGGCCGCTTACTTTAATAAATAGAGGACCTTCAAGCTCTTTGGATGGCAGAATTCCAGAGAGGAATGGACAGAAAAGGGTAAACTATTCTTTTGAAAACTTTGTTGTTGAGAAGCATTTGACCATATTGATAAAGAAAATAGAACAAAGCTTGAGGCAAAATCCAAGAAGTGTACCTTTATTGGATATGGTGTTAATGATTTTGGTTTATCGCCATGGGATTATGAAAATAACAAAAATCATTAGGGAGTAGAGATGTCATATTCAATGAAAGGTCATGTACAAAGATCGGCCAGGGGAAAGAAACATGAAACAAAACAAGGAATATTACGCAAGCAGCTTGATGAGATCACCGAAAAGAAATTCAAAGGAACCCGAAAAATCAAAATGTACAACAAATAGAGAAAGAAAATTTCAAACACCGCAAGTGTTGTTAGAAGATTCACCAGAAGTTAAGTATACCCCAACAATACCTTCATTATATTATTTATTGTTCACTCATTCTGGTGAACCGTATCGTTATGAAGATGCAATGCATGTAGACACCAAAAGAAGTGGGAGCAAGCATGAAAGAGGAAATGAATTCCTTGACAAATAACCAGATTTGGGACTTGGTCCACCTGCCTACATGAAAAAGAGCGTTGCAGAATAAATGGATTTACAAGCTGAAGGAAGAAGATGGAGGAGAAAAGAGGTACAAGGATGGACTTGTTGCAAGGCCTACCAAAAAAGAAAGGGTATAGATTTTGATGAATGTTTTCCTCGTTGTTAAAATGACTTCAATTAGGACTATTTTAAGTCCAGTGGCAGTAGAATATTTGCATCTTGAAATCAGCTATGGATGTAAAACAACTTTTCTCCACATGGGGATTTGGAGGGAAGAGGTTTATGCCAGAGTCACGGGTAAGGGAGGTCACGGAAGGAGATTTTGGTATGCGTGTTGAAGAAGAGCTTATATGGCCTAAAGCAAGCTCCAAGGCGCTGGTATCTGAAGCTTCTGATAGGCTTATGACAGAACGTGGTTATAATAGATGTCATTCCTGACAGCCCAGTTCTATTTTAAAAGGCTAGAAAATGAAG
Organism: Picea sitchensis; assembly: GCA_010110895.2. Taxonomy (NCBI): domain Eukaryota; kingdom Viridiplantae; phylum Streptophyta; class Pinopsida; order Pinales; family Pinaceae; genus Picea; species Picea sitchensis. Next base: position 68,492 of record SNQJ01S0068565.1, on the reverse strand, counting down.
CTATATTATCTTGCTATTGTGCATGTAGATGACATGTTTGTTGTAGGGTCTAATATGTAGGATATACATGTGCTCAAGAAGAAATTAGCCAATTCATTTTATGACAGGGATTTAAAATGCAAAGAAAATCCTTGAAGGAGAATAACAAGAGACGTGAAAATCGCAACCCACATTGTCTCGTGGTGAGTACACAGTAGAAGGTGTTGAGAGGTTTAGAATGCGTAATGCAAAATCAGCTTAGTACACCTTTGGCCAGCCATTTCAAATTCATCCAAGGAAATGTGTCCCAAGACACGTGTAGAGGAGATAAAATACATGTCCGTATCCCATATTCATCACAGCTATGCCTTGATGTTTGTGATGGTTTGCACAAGACCGTATATTGCACATGCAATGGGAGTTGTGAGAAGATATATGAACAATTTTAGGTAAAGAACATTGGGAGGCGTGAAAGTGGATTCTCGTGTATTTGAGAGGTACTACTACACATGCATTGTGTTTTGAGATTCAGACACTTTCTATAGGATATGTTGATCTCGATATGGCGTGATAAAGACAAACAGAGGACACCATGGTATGTTTTACTATATGGAACAACAATAAGTTGATTAAACCCGCAGTTAGTTGTTGCACTTTCAACAACGAGGCAGAGTATGTTGTCATAGAGGCTGGGTAAAGAGATGATTTGGTTACAAAGGTTTACGTGGAGGAATTGGAGAAGAAGCAAGAGAATAACAAAGTGTACCGCGGATACCGAAAGTGCAATTCATCTTGTAAAGAATTCAACCTTCCATTCAAGACTAAGCATATACAACTGAGGTACCACTTCATACCGCATCCACCTTGAAGATGGAAATTAGGCCGAAGTTTGATGACGCTGCTTGGCCAAATTGTATGAAAACCCTGCGATCCAATAAGGTATTTCTAATGAAGAGATTATTTTAATATGAAGATGTCGGAAGGTGAGTCTATTGCGATCATTTAAATTAATTTAATACTTACATTAATCAACTAAGTTCCGTAAAAGTGGACTCTGATGATGAGTGTTAGGGGCTCTCTAATCTTGTGCTCATTGCTGAAAGCTCGGAATGGCTTGGTCATGGTCAGAATAACTCGTCTCTAGTTCAAATACTTTAAAATTTGATGATGTTGTTGGTGTTATCCCTTAGTGAGGAAATGCACGGAAAGCACATGTGTGACATCAAGTAATGTGTTGAACATGGAGAACGTGGAAGACAAATGATAGAGGAAAGGGCTCGGAACCGTGGAATTCTAGGAAGGGTAGATCCAAACTTAATTTTGAAAGATAGAGTGTTGGAATTGTGGGAAGAAAGCATTCAAGAAGAGATTCCAGAGCTCTAAAGAAAACAAAGAGATGGACAAATGAGATAAATCCAGAAGCAAAGGCCAGGTGATGTGTTACAAGATGCTTTGATTCTTCAGATAATATTTCTAAGTCTCATAGGTAGATTCAGGGGCCTTATTTCATGCCACACCCCATAAGAAACACATTCTTCTAGATTATGTTCAAGGTAATTTTGAACGTGTTCATTTAAGATGATGCACCATGCAAAATTGTTGGAATGGAAAGGTAAAAATAAAACAAAGCAATGGAAACCAATGGCTGTTGAAAGAGGTAAGACATATTCCGTGATTTAAGGAAAATCTAATTTCAACAGGCGCTTTGAAAAGCGTGAAGGTTGTATCCATATTTACGATAAGACGGAAGGTCATCAAAGGATCATTGGTGATAGCTTAAAGGGAGAGAAGGTAGGTACATTGTATTTATGTACCGGTACACCGACTCTTCTATATCTTTAGCTTCTACAAGAGTGGACACAACACCGCGGCATCATAGGTCGACATTGAGCACGAAGGGTATGCGATACTCACAAAGAATTTGTCAGTAAAGATCTTAAACAAATTGATTTTGGACTTCGCGGAGATTGCAGGTTTATGGAAAACAAAAGAGAGTCGATTTCTCAGAGTCTTAGTATGAAAAGAAGAATGAAAGGTTAGAGCTTGTCCATACAGATGTATGGGGACCACCCGCTATCATCTCTTGGTGGCTCTCATTATTATGTTACTTTATTGGATGATGCAACTAGAAAACTTTGGGTTTATTGCATTCGACAAAATCTTATGTTTTTGATACTTTTAAGAAATGGAAAGTTTTAGTTGAGAATGAGACAGATGAAAAAGTTTGAAGTAAGTTCCCGTGACGATAATGGAGGTGAATACCGCAGTTGTGTTGAGTTTGATGATTACCACCATACCATGGATTCAGAGAGAAGACAAGCCCACCTAACACCATAAGAAAATGGTGTGTCGTAGTTGACGAACAAGACAATCATGGAGCCGCGTATGAGAAGGAGATTGCATGCCGGTTTGCCTTTACAGTTTAGCGTGATACCGTGAGATACGTCAAGGCTACTCTTAATAAATAGAGGACCTCTGCCTTTGGATGGTAGAATTAGAGGAGGAATGACAGAAAAAGGTAAACCATCTCATTTTTGAAGACTTTCATTTGCAAAGCATTTGTCCATATTGATAAAGAAATAGAACAAAAGCTTGAGGCAAAAATCCAAGAAGTGTACCTTATTGATATGGTGTTAATGATTTTGTCATCATTATGGATTAAGTGAAAATAAAAAATCATTAGGGAGGTAGAGGATGTCATTCAATGAAAAGGCTGCTGTACAAAGATCGGCCAGGGGATAAGATACAAGAAAAGAAAAACTAGATTACACATTGCTTGATGAGATCACCGAAAAGAAATCAAAGGAACCCGAAATCAAAATGCCAACGTACAGAGCAAAGAAAATTCCCCAAACACCGGCAAGTGTTGTTAGAAGATCTACCAAAATAAGTACACCCCTTGAATGATACTCTCCTTCATTATATTATTATTTATTGTTCAATCGACTCGTGAACCGTAATGTTATGAAGAGGCAATGCGCGTAGACACCAAAAAGAAGTGGAGCAAGACATGAAAGAGGAAAAAGATTCCTTTAGCAACCGTGACTTGGACTTGGTTCAGTTGCCTACGTGAAAAAGAGCATTGCAAATCAAATGGATTTACAAGTTGAAGGAAGAAGATGGAGGAGAAAAGAGGTACAAGGGATAGACTTGTTGTAAAGGGTTTGCAACAAAGAAAGGTATAGATTTTGATGAACAGCCCGTTGTTAAAATGACTTCAATTGACTATTTTAAGTCTCAGGGCGAGAAGATTTGCATCTTGAATGCTAGGATGTAAAACAACTTTTCTCCATGGGGATTTGGAGGAAGAGGTTTATACGCAGCATTTTCACTGTAAGTATGAGTATCAAAGGGAAGGAGAATTTGTATGCAAGTTGAAGAAGAGTTTATATGGCCTAAAGCAAGCTCCAAGGCAAAGGTATCTGAAGTTTGACAGGTTTGCGACGTAACAGGGTTATAATAGATGTCATTCTCGATCATTGTGGTTTATTTTAAAAGGCTAGAAAATGGAAGCTATATTATCTTGCTATTGTATGTAGATGACATGTTTGTTGTAGGGTCTAATATGTAGGATATACATGTGCTCAAGAAGAAATTAGCCAATTCATTTTTGATAAGGATTTGGGTCAAAGAAAGAAAATCCTCGAAGGAGAATAACAAGAGACAGAAAAATCGTAAATTGACATTATCTCGTGGTGAAAGTACATAGAGAAGGTGTTGAGAGGTTTAGAATGCATAATGGAAAACCAGTTAGTACACTTTTATCCATCCATTTCAAATTATCCAAGGAAATGTGTCCTGCTATCACGTGAGGAGATAAAACAAGCATGTCCGGTCCCATATTCATCAAATAGCTGGTGTAGCTTGATGTATGCAAATGGTTTGCACAAGACCGATACGTATTACGCAAGGAGTTGTGAGAATGTATACGAACAATCCAGGTAAAGAAAGTTTGGAGGAAGTAAAGTGGTTTCTCAGTATTTGAGAGGTACTACTACACATGCATTGTGTTTGGAGATCTCAGACACTTTTCTATAGGGATATGTTGATTCCTCGTGACATGGCAGTGATAAAGAGAAGATAGCAGGAGGAGCACCATGGTATGTTTTTACTATATGTGGAACAACAATAAGTTGGATTAAACCGCAGTTGTTGTTGCACTTTCAACAACAGAGGCGAGTATGTTGTTGCTTATAGAGGATAGTAAAGAGATGATTTTGGTTACAAAGGTTTATGGAGGAATTGAAAGAAGCAAGAGAACAACAAATTGTACTGTGATAGTCAAAGTGACATTCACCTTGCAAAAAAACTCAACCTTCCATTCAAGACATTCAAGCATATATTAAATTGAGGTACCACTTACAACATCCAATCTTGAAGATGGAAATTAGGCCGGAAGTTTGATGGACGCGTTGGCCAAATTGTATGAAAAACCCTCGGCATCCAATAAGGTATTTCTAATGAAGAGATTATTTAATATGAAGATGTCGGAAGGTGAGTCTATTGCAGATCATTTAAATTAATTTAATACGGTTACTAATCAACTAAGTTCTGTAAAAGTGGACTTTGATGATGAGGTTAGGGCTCTTCTAATCTTGTGCTCATTGCTAGAAAGCTGGAATGGCTTGGTCATGGCTGTAAATAACTCTGTCTCTAGTTCAAATACTTTAAAATTTGATGATGTTGTTGGTGTTATCCTTAGTGAGGAAATGCGACGGAAAAGCACAGGTGAGACATCAAGTAATGTGTTGAACATGGAGAACAGGGGAAGACAAAATGATAGAGGAAAGGGCTCAGGGAACCGTGGGAATTCTAGGAAGGGTAGATCCAAATCCAGACTTGGAAAGATAGAGTGTTGGAATTGTGGGAAGAAAGGACATCTGAAGAAAGACTGCAGAGCTCTAAAGAAACAAAGAGATGGACAACAGGAGATAAATCAGGAAGCAAATGTAATAGGTGATGTGTTACAAGATGCTTTGATTCTTTCTGTAGATAATATTTCTAAGTCTTGGGTAGTAGATTCAGGGGCCTTATTTCATGCCACACCCCATAAGAAACATTTTCTAGATTATGTTCAAAGTGATTTTGGACAGGTTCATTTGGGTGATGATGCACCATGCAAAATTGTTGGAATGGGAAAGGTAAAAATAAAACAAAGCAATGGAAACCAATGGTTGTTGAAAGAGGTAAGACATA
>SNQJ01S0068565.1:47579-60287 GCA_010110895.2 Picea sitchensis | reverse complement strand
CTTTCACATGGATGATTGTAAACCATCTCCTTCTCCCTTCCAGTCTGGAATCTACATTACTTCCACTTGTACTTCTCCCGAAGTTGATGCTACCCTATACTGTCAGTTAGTTGGTAGCCTCTTATACTTGACTCATACCCTGATGATCAGAAGTCTACTGCAGGTTATGTTTTCAACCTTGGTTCAAAACCTGTCATTTGGGCCTGTAAGAAACAACAGGCTATTACACTTTCTTCAACAGAAGTAGAGTACCGAGCAGTGGTAAATGTAAGTTAGGAAGCATTGTGGCTTTGACAGATCCTTTCAGAGTTTGGATTATAGCAACAACATCCAGCCAGCCTTTGGTGCGACAATCAGAGTGTCATCAAGCTCGCCAAAGACCCGGTTCAACATCAACGCAGCAAGCACATCGAGCTACACATGCACTTCATCAGAAAGCTCATTCATGATCAAGTTATTGAAGTTCTCTTTTGCCCTACAGAAGATCAAGTTGTAGACATTTTCACAAAGTCTCTTACAGAAGTGAAGTTTTCCAAACTTCGATCTATGTTAGGCGTTCAGGTAGTTGTCATTAAGGGGGGATATGTTCTAATGCCTCCTTCCTTCTCCTATTGTGTCAACATTGTAAATCCTTCAATCCTATCCCAAGTTGTTGTTAAGGGGGGATGTTAGGATATATAGACACTTAGGAGTTAGTTAAGATCTACTTGGTCTAATATGTCGTTAGGTAAAAGTGTGTTTGTTAATGTGTTTCTTTAGTATGCATCAGTATGCATTTGTAGTTAGGAAATCCTACGGTCACGATATATTCCCGACATAAAGTGATCCGACGATTCATACTCTCCTCAATCTTAACGACCATTAATCTGTGGCTTAACACCCCATTGGTCCGTGATCTCTATTTAAAGAGCATGGAGGGTCATTTGTTGATGATTGATTGTGAGAAACTCTCTTGTAAAATCTCTCTGTAATCTCTTTCTTTGCATTAATAAACTGCTCCAAGCAGCCGCGTTGGTTGTGGTCGTGGATGTTTCCCCGTAGGGGTTTTACCATGTGAAAACATCGGTGTATTGATCTTTGATCTAGTTATGTGAGTGGTTACTTAAGGTGTTCGTCCTCTGTTGGAATACTTGTGTTGTCGAACATGCTCTTAGTACCCCCTTCTCCTTGTTGATATGGCACGAGTGTCAAACTTTTATTTTTCTTATTAGCCCTTTGTATTTCTTAAAGTCTCACTCTTTTTTTTATAGCATAGGTGTTGAACTTTTTTTTTCCTTAGTACCCCTTTCTCTTAGGTGACGTGTCACCCTTGCTGAGTCAGCATAGATTTTGACCTCTTCTTTATCTTAGTAAACCTTTCTCCTTACTAACATGGCACGGGTGTCAAAAATTTATTTTTCTTAGTACCCTTTCTCTTTGTTGACATGTCACTATTTTTTTTGTTGCATAGGTCTTGAACTTCTCTTTTCATTCGTACCTTGTGCTCTTAGGTGACATGTCACCCTTTTTATGTTGGCATAGCTTTCAACCTCTTCATTTTCTTAGTGCAACTTTCTCTTCATTGACAGGGCACGGGTGTCAAACTTTTATTTTTCTTAGTACCCCTTTATCTTTGTTTTCATGTTAACCTTTTTTGTGTGGCATCGGTGTTGAACTTCTCTTTTACTCAATACCTCTTACTTTTGGGTGACGTGTCACCTTGTTGAGTTGGCATAGCCTTCGAACTCTTTGTATTCATAGTACCCCTTTATCTTTGTTGACGTGTCATACGTTTTTGTGTGGTGTGGTTGTTGAACTTCTCTTTTCCTTAGTAACCCTTGCTGAGTAAGAATGACTTTTCAGCTCTTCATTTTCTTAGCACCCTTTTCTCCTTGTCGACATGGCATGGTTGTCAAACTTTTATTTTTCTTAGTATCCATTTATCTTTGTTGATGTGTCATGCTTTTTTGTATGGCATAGTTGTTGAACTTCTCTTTTCCTTAGTACCCCTTGTTCTTAGGTGAGTGTCACCCTTGATGAGTTGGCATAGCTTTCGAACTCTTCATTTTCTTGGTACCCCTTTCTCCTTGTTGACATGTCACGAGTGCCAAACTTTTATTTTTCTTAGTACCCCTTTATCTGTGTTGATGTGTCACCCTTTTTCGTGTTGCATAGGTTTTGAACTTCTCTTTTCCTTAGTATTCGTTGCTCTTTGGTTACATGTCACACTTTATTATTTGGAATAGCTTTCAACCTCTTCGTTTTCTTGGTACCCCTTTCTCCTTGTTCACATGGCACAAGTTTCAAACTTTTATTTTTCTTAGTACACATTTATCTTTATTAGCGTGTCACCCATTTTTGTTTGGCATAAGTGTTGAACTTTGATTTTCCTTACTAACCCTTATTCTTAGGTGACGTGTAACACTTGTTGAGTTTTCATAGCATTCAACCTCTTCATTTTCTTAGTACCCCTTTCACCTTGTAGACATGGCACGAAAGTCAAACGTTTATTTTTCTTAGTACCCCTTTATCTTTGTTGACATGTCACCCATTTTTTCTATGGCATAGGTGTTGAACTTCTCTTTTCTTTAGTACCCCTTTCTCTTCGGTAGTGTGTCACCCTTGATTTGTTGGCATAGATTTCGACCTCTTCATTTTCTTAGTACCCCTTTCTCCTTGTTTACATGGCAGGGGTATCAAACTTTTTTTTTCTTGGTACCCCTTTATCTTTGTTGACATGTCAATATTTTTTGTGTTGCATAGGTGTTGAAATTCTCTTTTCATTAGTACCCCTTTCTCTTAGTGGAAATGTCACCCTTTCTAAGTCGCAATATATTTCGAGCTCTTCATTTTCTTAGTACCCCTTTCTCCTTATTGACATGGTACATGTGTCAAACTTTTATTTTTCTTAGTGCCCCTTTATCTTTGTGCATAGGTGTTGAACTTTTCTTTTTTGTAGTACCCATTGCTCCTAGGTTACCTGTCACACTTGTTGAGTTGGCATAGCTTTTCACCTCTTCATATTCTTAGTACCCCTTTCTCCTTGTTGACAAGGAATGGATGTCGAGATTTTATTCTTCTTAGTACCCCTTTATCTTTCAAGACATCTCACCCTTTCTTGTGTGGCATAGTTGTTGAACTTCTCTTTTCCTTAGTATACCTTGCTCTTAGGTGACATGTCACCCTTGAAAATTTTGCATAGCTTTTGACCTCTTTATTTTCTTATTACCCCTTTCTTATTGTTGACATGACACGGGTGTCATCTTTTATTCTTCTTAGTACCCATTTATCTGTGATAACGTGTCACCCTTTTTTGTGCGGCATAGGTATTGAACTTTTCTCTTCCTCAATACCCCTTGCTCTTAGGTGATGTGTCTCCCTTGCTAAGTTTGCATAGCCTTTGACCTATTTATTTTCTTAGTACCCCTTTCTCCTTGTTGACATGGCACTGGTGTCAAACTTTTAATTTTCTTAGTACCCATTTATTTGTGTTGACGTGTCACCCTGCTTTGTGTGGCATAGGTGTTGAGCTTCTCTTTTCCTTAGTACCCCTTCCTCTTAGTTGTAATGTCACCCATTTCTAAGTTGTGATAGCTTTCAAGCTCTTCATTTCCTTAGTACCCCTTTCTCCTTGTTGACATGGCACACGCGTCAAACTTTTATTTTTCTTATTACCCCTTTATCTTTGTTGACGTATCACCCATTTTTTGTTGTGCATAGGTGTTGAACTTATCTTTTTCATAGTACCCCTTGCTCTAAGGTGACATGTCACACTTGTTGAGTTGGCATAGCTTTTGACATCTTCATTTTATTAGTACCCATTTCTCCTAGTGGACATCGCACGGGTGTAAATATTTTATTATTCTTAGTACCCCTTTATCTTTGTTGACGTCTCACCCTTTTTTGTCTGGCATAGTTGTTGAACTTCTATTTTCCTTAGTAGGTCCTGCTCTTAGGTGACGTGTCACCCTTGCAAAGTTTACATAGCTTTTGACCTCTTGTTTTTCTTAGTACCCCTTTCTCCTTGTTGACATGGTACCGGTGTCAATATTTTATTCTTCTCAGTACCCCTTTATATTTTTTAACGTGTCACCCTTTTTGTGGGGCATAGGTATTGAACTTCTCTTTTCCTCAGTACCCCTTTCTCTTAGGCGACGTGTCACCCTTGTTGACTTGGCATAGATTTCGACCTCTTTGTTTTCTTAGCACCGCTTTATCTTTGCTGACGCATCACCATTTTTTGTGTGGCATACATGTTGAACTTCTCTTTTCCTTAGTACCCCTTGCTCTTTTGTGATATGTCACCCTTGTTTAGTTTGCATAGATTTCAACCTCTTTGTTTTCTTAGTACCCCTTTCTCCTTGTTGATGTGGAAGGAGTGTCAAATATTTATTTTTCTTAGTACTCATTCTTCTTTGTTGAACTTCTCTTTTCCTTAGTACCCCTTTCTCTTAGGTGATGTGTCACCCTTGTTTAGTTGGATTAACTTTTGACCTCTTCATGTTCTAGGTACCCATCTCACCTTGTTAACATGGCACAAGTTCCAAAATTTTGTTTTTCTTAGTACCCCTTCATATTTTTTCACGTGTCAACCTTTTTTCTGTGGCATAGGTGTTGAACTTCTCTTTTCATTGGTACCCATTGTTCTTAGGCGACGTGTCACCCTTTCTGAGTTGGCATAGTTTTCAACATCTTTGTTTTCTTAGTACCTCTTTCTCCCTATTGAGATGGCACAACTGTTGATGTGTCACCCTTTCTTGTGTGGCATAGGTGTTGAACTTATCTTTTCCTTAGTACTTGATTCACTTAGGTGGCATGTCACCCTTGCTGAGGTTGAATAACTTTCAATCTCCTCATTTTCTTAGTACCTGTTTCTCCTTGTTGGCATGGCACGGGTGTCAAACTTTTAATTTTGTTAGCACCCATTTATCTTTTTTCACATGTCACCTAGTTTTATGCTGCATAGTCATTGAAATTCTCTTTTTGTTAGTAACCCTTCCTCTTAGGTGACATGTCAGCCTTTCTGAGTTGGCATAGCTTTCAACCCTTTCATTTCTTAGCGCCCCTTTCTCCTTGTTGACATGCAATGGGTGTCAAACTTTAATTTTTCTTAGTACCACTTTATCTATGTTGATGTGGCACCTTTTTTTGTGTGGCATAGGTGTTGAACTTGTATTTTCCTTAATACCCCTTGCTCTTTGGTAAAATGTCACGCTTGCTGAGTTGGCATAAATTTCGACCTTTTTGTATTCTTAGTACCCCTTTCTCCTTGTTGACATGGCACATGTGTCAAACTTTTATTTTTCTTAACACCCATTTATATTTGTTGACATGTCACCATTTTGTGTGTGGCATAGGTATTGGACTTGTCTTTTCCTTAGTACCCCTTTCTCTTAGGTGACGTGTCACCTTTGCTGAGTTGGCATAGATTTCCATCTCTTCGTTTTCTTAGTACCCCCTTATCCTTGTTGACATAGTACAGGTGTAAAACTTTTATTTTTCTTAGTACCCTTTTATCTTTGTTTAGGTGTCACCCTTTTTTGTTATGCATAGTTGGTGAACTTCTCTTTTCTTTAGTACCCCTTGTTCTTAGGAGAATTGTCACCCTTTCTGAGTTGGCATAGCTTTTGACCTATTTTTTTTCTTAGTACCTCTTTCTCCCTATTAACATGGCATGGGTTCGAAGATTTTATTTTTCTCGGTACCCCTTTATCTTTGTTGACGTGTCACCCTTTTTTGTGTGGAATAGATGTTGACCTTCTCTTTTCCTCAGTACCCATTTCTCTTAGGAGATGTGTCATGCTTGTTGAGTTGGTATAACATTCAATCTCTTCGTTTTCTTAGTAAACCTTTCTCCTTTTCGACATAGCATGGGTGTCAAACATTTTATTTTCTTAGTACCCATTTAGCTTTGTTGACGTGTCACAATGTTTTGTGTGGCATATGTGTTGAACTTCTATTTTCCTTAGTATCACTTGCTCTTATGTGATGTGTCACCCTTTTTTATGTGGCATAGGTGTTAAACTTCTCTTTTCCTTAGTACCCATTTTTCTTTGGTGATGCGCTACCCTTGCCGAGTTGGCATAGCTTTCAATCTCTTTGTTTTCTTAGTACCCCTTTCTCCTTGTTGACATGGCACATGTGTCAAACATTTATTTTTCTTAGTACCCATTTATCTTTGTTGATGTGTCACCCTTTTTTGTGTGGCATAGGTGTTAAACTTTTATTTTCCTTAGTACCCCTTGCTCTTAGGTGTTGTTTCAACCTTGCTGAGTTGGCATAGATTTTGACCTCTTCATTTTTCTAGTAGCCCTCTCTCCTTGTTGACATGGCACGAGTGTCAAACTTTTATTTTTCTTAGTACCCCTTTATCTTTGTTGATGTGTCAGCCCTTTTTGTGTGGCATAGGTATTGAACTTCTCTATTCCTTACTAGCCCTTTCTCTTAGGTGACAAGTCACCCTTGCTGAGTTGGCATAGCTTTCGTCCACTTCATTTTCTTAGTACCCCTTTCTCCTTGTTGACATGGCACAGGTTTCAAACTTTTAATTTTCTTAGTACCCCTTTATCTTTGTTGATGTGTCATCCCTTTTCTGTGAAATAGGTCTTGAACTTCTCTTTTTCGTAGTACCCCTTGCACTTAGGTGAACTTTCACCCTTGTTGAGTTAGCATATCTTTAGACCTCTTTGTGTTCTTAGTACCCATTTCTCCTTGTTGACATGGCACAATTGTCAAACTTTTATTTTTCTTGGTACTCGTTTATCTTTATTGACATGTCACCCTGCTTTGTGTGACATAGGCGTTGAACTTCTCTTTTCCTTAGTACCACTTTCTCTTAGGTGATGTGTCACCCTTGTTGAGTTTTCATAGTTTTCGACCTCTTTGTTTTCTTTGTACCCCTTTCTCTTTGTTGACATGGCACATGTGTCAAACTTTTATTTTTCTTAGTACCCCTTTATCTTTGTTGACGTGTCACCATTTTGTTGTGTGGCATAGGTGTTGAACTTCTCTTTTACTTAGTACCCGTTGCTCTTAAGTGACGTATCACCCTTGCATAGTTGGCATAGCTTTCAACATCTTTGTTTTCTTAGTACCCATTTTTCCTTGTTGACATGGAACAACTGTCAAACTTTTATTTTTCTTGGTGCCCCTTTATCTTTGTTGATGTATCACCCTTTTTTGTGTGGCATAGGTGTTAAATTTTTCTTTTCCTTAGTACCCCTTTCTCTTAGGTGGTGTTTCACCCTTGATGAGTTACCATAGATTTTGAAAACTTTGTTTTCTTATTACCCCTTTCTACTTGTTCACATGGCATGGGTGTCAAACTTTATTTTTTCTTAGTACCCCTTTATCTTTGTTGATGTGTCACCTTTTTTTGTACGACATACGTGTTGAACTCCTCTTTTTCTTAATACCCCCTTCTCTTAGGTGATGTGTCACCCTTGTTGAGTTGGCATTTATTTCGACCTCTTCACTTTCTTTACACCCCTTTCTCCTTGTTGACATGGCATGTGTGGAAATTTTTTATTTTCCTTAGTACTCCTTTATATTTGTTGACGTGTCACCCTCTTTTGTGTGGCATATGTGTTGAACTTCTCTTTTCCCTAGTACCCCTTGCTCTTAGGGGACATGTCACCCTTGCTAAGTTAGCATACCTTTTGAAGTCCCTGTTTTCTTAGTACCCCTTTCACCTTGTTGACATGGCATGAGTGTCAAACTTTTTTTTTTCTTAGTTCTAGTTTATCTTTGTTGATGTGTCATCCTTGTTTGTGTGGCATAGGTGTTGAACTTATCTTTTCCTTATTACCCCTTTCTCTTAGGTGACATGTCACCCTTGTTGAGATCGCATAGCTTTCGACCCCTTCATTTTCTTTGTAACCCTTTCTCCTTGTTGACATCGCACGAATATTAAACTTTTGTTTTTCTAGGTACACCTTTATCTTTGTTGACATGTCACCCTTTTTGTGTGTGGCATAAGTGTTGAAATTATATTTTCTGTAGTAACCCTTGCTCTTAGGTGTCGTGTCACCCTTGATAAGTTAGCCTAAATTTCGACCTCTTCGTTTTCTTAGTAACCCTCTCTCCTTGTTGACATGGCACGAGTATCAAACCTTTGTTTTTGTTAGTATGCATTTATCTTTGTTGACGTGTCACACTATTTTGTGTAGAATAGGTGTTGATATTCTCTTTTCATTAGCACCCCTTGCTCTTAGGTGATGTGTCACTCTTCCTGAGTTAGCATAGATTTCAGCCTCTTCATTTTCTTGTTACCCCTTCCTCATTGTTGACGTGGCACGGGTCTCAAACTTTTGTTTTTCTTAGTACCCCTTTATATTTGTTGACGTGTCACCCTTTTTGTGTGTCAGAGTTATTGAAATTCTCTTTTCCTTAGTACCCCTTTCCCATAGTTGATGTTTCATCGTTGCAAAGTTGGCATAGTTTTCGACCTATTCATTTTCTTAGTACCCCTTTCTCCTTGTTGACATGGCATGACTGTCAAACTTTTGTTTTTCTTAGGTCATGTGTCAGCCATGATGAGTTGGCATAGATTTCGACCTCTTCATTTTCTTAGTACCCCTTTCTCCTTGTTGACATGCAAGGAGTGTCAAACTTTTATATTTTTTGGTACCCCTTTATCTTTGTTGACGTGTCACCCTTTTTTGTTTAGCATAGCTGTTGAATTTATCTTTTCCTTAGTACCCCTTTCTCTTAGGCTATGTTTCACCCTTATTGAGTTGGCATAGGTTTCGGTCTCTTCGTTTTCTTAGTACTCCTTTTGCCTTGTTGACATGGMACGGRTGTAAAAAATTTATTTTTCTTGGTACCCCTTTATMTTTGTTGACGTGTCACCCTTTTTTGTGTGGCATAGGTGTTGAACTTCTCTTTTCCTTAGTACCTYGTTCTCTTAGGTGATRTKTCACCCTTGTTTTTTTGGCATAGYTTTCCWYCTCATCATTTTCTTARTACCCCTTTCTCCTGGTTGATATAGCATGGGYGTCAAACATTTTTTTTCTTAATAACGCTTTATCTTTGTTGACGTGTCAGCCTTTTTTGYGYGGAATAGGTGTTGARCTTCTCTTTTMCATAGTATCCCTTGCAATTAGGTGAYGYATCACCCTTGYTRAGTTGRCAYAGATTTCGAMCTTTTCTMGTTCTTAGTACCMCTTTCTCCTTGTTGACATGGMACGRTTATCAAACTTTTATTTTTCTTGGGGCCCCTTTATCTTTGTTGATGTGTCACCCATTTTTGTGAGGCATAGGCATTGAACTTATATTTTCCTTAGCACCCCTTTCTCTTAGGTGATGTGTCACCCTTTCTGAGTTGGCATATCTTTCGACCTCTTTGTTTCCTTAGTACCCCTTTCTCCTTGTTTACATGGCACGAGTGTCAAACATTTCTTTTTCTTAGTACCCGTTTATATTTGTTGACGTGTCACCCTTTTTATGCAATATAAATGTTGAAATTATTTTTTCCTTAGTACCCCTTACTCTTAAGTGACATGTCACCATAGCATAGTTGGCATAGATTTCAACATATTCATTTTTTTAGTACCCATTTTTCCTTGTTGACATGGTACGATTGTCAAACTTTTATTTTTCTTGGTACCCCTTTATCTTTGTTGGCATGTCACCCTTTTTTGTGTGGCATAGGTATTCAACTTCTCTTTTTTTACTACCCCTTTCTCTTACGTGGTGTGTCACCCTTGCTAAGTTAGCATGTATTTTGACCTTCTTTTTTTCTTACTACCCCTTTCTCCTTGTTGACATGGCACGGGGTCAAACTTTTATTTTTCTTAGTACCCCTTTATCTTTGTTGACGTGTCACCTTTTTTTGTGAGACATAGGTGTTGAACTCCTCTTTTTCTCTTAAGCGGCGTATCATCCTTGTTGAGTTGGCATAGATTTTGACCACTTCATTTTCTTAGTACCCCTTTCTCCTTGTTGGCATGGCACGTGTGTCAAAATTTTATTTTTATTTGACGTGTCACCCTTTTTTGTGCGGCATAGGTGTTGAACTTATAATTTCCCTAGTACCCCTTGCTCATAAGTGATGTGTCACCCTTGCTAGGTTCGCATAGCTTTCAACGTCCTTGTTTTCTTAGTACCCCTTTCTCCTTGTTGGCATGTCATAGGTATCAAACTTTTATTTTTCTTAGTACCCCTTTATCTTTGTTGACATGTCACCCTTTTTTGTGTGGCATGGGTGTTGAACTTATCTTTCCTTAGTACCCCTTTCTCTTAGGTGACGTGTCACCCTTACTAAGTTGGCAAAGCTTTCAACCTCATTGTTTACTTACTACCCCTTTCGCCTTGTTGGCATAGCATGGGTATCAAACTTTTATTTTCTTAGTACCCCTTTATCTTTATTGATGTGTCACCCTCTTTTATGTTGCATAGTTGTTGAACTTCTCTTTTCCTTAGTAACCCCTTCTCTTAAGTGACATGTCACCCTTTCTCGGTCGGCATAGATTTTGATCTCTTCGTTTTCTTAGTACCCTTTTCTCCTTATTGACATTGCACGGGTGTCAAACTTTTATTTTTCTTAGTACCCCTTTATATTTGTGGATGTGTCACCCTTTTTTGTGTGGAATAGGTGTTGAACTTCTCTTTTCATTAGTACCCCTTGCTCTTAGGTGATGTATCACCCTTGTTGTGTTGGCATAGATTTTGACCTCTTTATTTTCTTTGTACCCGTTTCTCCATTTTGAGTCTTGACATGCCATAGGAGTCAAAATTTTATTTTTCTTAGTAACCCTTTATATTTGTTGACATGTCACATTTTTTTGTGTTGCATATGTTTTGAGCTTCTCTTTTCCTTAGTACCCCTTTCTCTTTGGTGATGTGTAGCCATTGATGAGTTGGTACAACTTTAAACCTCTTAGTTTTCTTAGTACCCCTTTCTCCTTGTTGGCATGGCATGGGTGTCAAACTTTTATTTTTCTTAGTACCCCTTTATCTCTGTTGTCGTGTCATCCTTTTTTGTGTGGCATAGTTGTTGAACTTCTCTTTTCCTTAGTACTCTTTTCTATTAGATTACATGTCACCCTTGCTGAGTTGACATAGAGTTCGACCTCCTCATTCTCTTAGTACCCCTTTCTCCTTGTTGACATAGCACGGGTGTCAAACTTTTATTTTCTTAGTACTCCTCTATCTTTGTGAATGTGCCACCCTTTTTTGTGGGGCATAAGTGTTTAACTTCTCTTTTCGTTAGTACCCCTTGCTATTAGGTGACGTTTCACCCTTGCTGAGTTGTCATTTTATTAGTACCACTTTCTCCTTGTTGACATGGCACGGGTGTCAAACTTTTATTTTTCTTATCACCCCTTTATCTTTGTTGATGTGTCACCCTTTTTTGTATGGCATAGGTGTCGAATTAATATTTTCCTTGGTACCCCTTGCTCTTAGCTGATGTGTCACCCTTGTTGAGTTTCCATAGCTTTCGACCTCTTCGTTTTCTTAGTACCCCTTTCTCCTTGGTTATATGGCAAGGGTGTCAAAAATTTGTTTTTCTTAGTACCCCTTTATCTTTGTTCATGTGTCACCCTTTTTGTGTGGCATAGGTGTTGAACTTATATTTTCCTCAGTACCCTTTTATCTTAGGTGACGTGTCACCCTTGCTGAGTTGGCGTAGCTTTCAACCTCTTTGTTTTATTAGTATCCCTTTCTCCTTGTTGACATGGCATGCGTGTTAAACTCTTTTTTTTCTTGTAACCCCTTTGTCTTTGTGATGTGCCACTAGAACCCTCCATGTTCTTTTACTCTATGTGCAAAATCCTCTCAAGAAAATGGGGCCCCTTGTATTTTTCAACTTTGATAAGCTCCCCTATTGGTTTCGTCATCTTGCTCTAAAACTCTTCCATCAAGCCTCGCCTTTCCTAAGTCCACATCCCTCAAATCGGAAGCACTTGAAAGTTTTCATGATTGTGTCTTTTTATATTTTCGACAAAGTTACCTTCAACTCCTTCGATGTACATCGGAGGAGTTCCTCCCAACTCCACCGATAAGCTTCAACAAGTTTTTTATTTTTACCTATGATTGACCTTTTTGTCGTCTAAGTTGCTTGCAACTCCTCCAATGAAATCAAAGATATTAGTGTCAACTCCTCTGATTGCATCGGAGGAGTTGTCTCTGTATTCTCAAATTTAATATGACACCTTTCATGCTAATTCCTCTAATGCACATCAAAGGACTTCCTACGAAGTCCTTCGATGTGCCTCACAGGACTTATCTCCATCTTCACCGATATAAAATCTCACATACTTACATTTAATACAAAAATTACCTAAAGCTTAAAAATATGCTTTTGTTTCTCATGTTTCAATATTTCGTTAAACATCAAGAAGAAGGGGATGGTTCCCCAACTAGAGCGCGTCAAGCCTTGATTTTCTCATCCTCAACCTATCACAATATTCCATGTGTCGGCAGACTTTCAGGTAGTCCCTTTTCCCCTTACTTCTCTCTTCTTAGGGCTAGGGTTTTCCTGCCAAGGTTAGGTTTTACATTGGTTGTATTTTCTCCCTAGGAAACCCTGGTGCCTTCCATGACACCATGACATATTTCTTCACCTATTATCCAGTTATAACCGTACATTGTATCAATGTCAAAACATCCATGACATTGTAGATCCCTCCAAGTCAAATCTATCTCCTAACTCTAGAAGTCACCAATGACTACCTCATGTCCTTAGCCCTAAGCCAATACTTACAAATCTAGTTCCTTGTCAAAACA
>SNQJ01S0068564.1:39311-49626 GCA_010110895.2 Picea sitchensis | reverse complement strand
AAAACAAAACACTTGCAAATAATCAAGCCTTCAAAAACCTATGCTCTGATGCCAACTTGATCTAAAAATGATAAAGACTTGTATTCTTGAAAATATTTGCAAGTATTAATTCAAGTGTTCTTATCCAAATGGATCAATTTTGCAAACACAACTTTTATAGAAAATTACATATTCAAGATGCATATAATCAGCAGCAAATAACAGTGAACATAAAACACATAACACAATAAATGATAAAGGAGTTCACCCCTCTCTTGGGCTATATCTCCTGGTCCAACTTCCAATGGATCTTTTGTATTATTTTCTCAAAGTGATAATATATGTGCTTTACTATGCTCAAAATTCCAAATAGATGGCTCCAATGGCTTCAGAACATCCAAAAACCCCTAGCTGGGCTTTTTTGGCACCTCGTTTGGCCAAAAATTGAAGACGATAGGCTTCTTGGAAGTTCCCCTTCAAATTTGTTGTCTCTGGATCACCAAAATGCACCTCTGCCTCCTCAACCTAGCCCCAACGAGCATATTTGTGTTAAAACTTAGCACCGAACGCAACCACAAAACGGTGTGAACTGTAGGACGGTTAGGGTGTGCCTAGCCCCTAACCGCCAAAACCGTGGTCATAAGGGTCACCATGTGGCCAGGCGTATATACAAAAAGGCCCAAGGTTTTAAACCATATGGTAACAGGGTTGAAATGCGCATGCGCGCCGGTGGTTACATGGCATATATATACGACCGGGGGCCGGGGCTTAGCCCCAGCCTGGACCGCGCCCCATTTCAAAACATTTCAAATTCAAATAATTTTTAAAAGGTATAGTGGTAAGAACCATATGGGTGGCGCACCAGTTGGGCGGCCCTTCCCAAAGATTTACCCCTGTCCGGAGGTCGCAGGGTTGAATCCTGCAAACTACATAAGTTTTAAACCACTGTCCAGGTGACATGTGGCAGCCATTGATTGGGCCACGTGTCACCATTCCATTTGTCGCAAACATGCCACGTGTCCAATGCTGATTCATCCACTTAACTACCAATTGTTCACCACTCAGCTCTTCCACGTGTTGTACGACCCTGCCACGTCAGCATCCGTATGGACTATACAGTCAGAACATTTTTTTTGCATGTTTGACTATTTGAACAGAATGTGATATCTCTCTCATCCAATGTTTGTTTGAACCCAAACGAGTTGCGTTGGGTTCGTGACGATGAGGCCTACGCACCCGTTCGATTTGAAGCGATTCTGAGCACTTTGAATTTTGAGCAAAATTTGATCCCTTGGATCAGCAGGATACCATCAAGTAAGAATCAAGGAAAAATACATTCATAAGACATCCTTTAGGACTAGGTATGGGCATTATGAATTTGTAGTGGTGCCTTTTGGACTGGCCAATGCACCAGTTGTCTTCGTGTGCTTAATGAATGGCATATTTAGGAATTATTTGGATAAGTTTGTCATAGTATTCCTGGATGACATACTTATCTATTCTAAGTCTGAAGAGGAGAATGAACATCACTTAAGACTGGTGTTGCAAGTACTGAGAGAACATAAGTTGTATGCCAAGTTGAGTAAGTGTTCTTTTTATCAAAAGCAGATCCATTACTTGGGACACATTATTTCATAACAGGGCATAACAGTAGATCCAGAGAAGATCGAAGCCATTAGAGGATGGCCAACACCCATAAATGTGTCAGGCGTCATATCTTTTATGGGATGAGCTGGCTACTACAGAAGGTTCATAGTAGGCTTCTCTAAGATTTCTCATCCCATCACTTTTTTGCAAATGAAGGGAACTAAATTTGAATGGACACTCAAGTGTGAAAAGAATTTTAATCTATTGAAGGAATTACTTACTAGTGCACCTATGTTAAAGATTGTTGACCCAAATGAAATTTGTGTGGTATGTACAGACGCATGTAAGGAAGGACTTGGGGGAGTCCCCACGCAAAATGGACATGTCATTGGATATGAGTCAAGAAATCTTAAGAAACGTGATAGGAACTATGCCATGCATGACTTGGAACTTGTTGCCATTGTTCACACCTTGAGGATGTGGAGGCATTATTTCATGGGGAAGAAATTCGAATTGAGAACAGACCACATTGGCCTGAAGTATATTTTTGAATAGCCGACCCTGAATATCAGGCAAACAAGATAGCTGGAATTTTTAAGTGAATATGACCTCGATATCAAGCATATCAAGGGAAAGGAGAATAAATTTGTTGATGCACTTAGTAGAAGAGTGCATCTCATGCATGCTACTGCTGTCAGTATGCATCAGTCAGACTTGAAGAGTAGAATTTTAGATGGTCTTGTTACAGACCAACATTACCTACAGGTAAAAGAAAACTTACATCAAGGAAATGTACAGCAGAAAATAAAGGAGTATGAGATAAAGGAAGATAGACTACTCATGCATAAAAATGGAATCTATGTTCCTAGTTCTGGAGAACTGAGGAAGTTGGTACTGAAGGAAATGCATGATGTTCCTTATACTGGACATCTTGGTTACCAGAAAACAAGTACAGCAGTAAGAAGCCAGTTCTTTTGGCCAGGAATGAAGAAGGATGTTGATGATTACATCGCTCAATGTATGAAATGTTAGAGGGTAAAAGCTGAGCATAGGCACCCAAAGGGTTTGCTGCAGCCATTGCCAATTCCAGAGAAGAAATGGGAAGTGATCACAATGTATTTCATCATAGGATTACCCAGAACGAATAAGCAACATGATTCAATCATGGTGGTTGAAAAATTAACAAAGGCTGCTCATTTTGTGCCTGTGAAGACAATGCATACAGTGGTTCATATTGCAGAAATTTTCATGAAGGAAATTGCTAGGTTGCACGGGATACCAAGGACAGTTGTCTCGGTCAGAGATACAAAGTTTACCTCCAATTTCTGGAGGGGATTGTTTAAAGGATTTGGAACAAATCTAAACTTTAGCACAACATATCATCCCCAAACAGATGGGCAAACATAGAGAGTCAATCGAATAATTGAAGACATGATGAGAATCTATGTGATGGATAAGCCATCTAAGTGGGAAGATTACTTAAACTTGGTCGAGTTTGCATATAATAATGGGTATCAAGCTTCATTGAGAATGGGCCCATTTGAAACCTTGTATGGTAGGAAATGCAATACTCCAGTAAGCTGGGACAACCCAGCAGATAGAGTGGTACTTGGGTCGGAGTTGCTAAAGGACATGGAAGACCAAGTGGTCAAGATCAAACGAAATTTAAAGGCATCTCAGGATAGACATAAAATTTATGCAGACAAGAACATGACAACTAGAGATTTTAAAGTAGGGGAGCATGTACTTTTGAAAGTGAAGCCCAAGAAAAGTTCTTTGAAATTGGGTAGTTGTACAAAGCTGGAAGCCAGATTCTGTGGTCCATTTGAAATATTGGACAGAATAGGGCCAGGTGCATACATGCTTGCATTTCATGCTTCCATGAATGTGCATAATGTATTTCATGTCTCTTTACTAAAGAAATATGTACATGATCCTAACCATGTTATTGATTGGCATTTGATTCAGGTAGAGACAGAGGGAGATTTCCAGGTTCAGTCAATGTGGGTATTGGACAAAAAAGTTAAAATGCTCTGAAATCGAGTTATAGAGCTACTAAAAGTCCAGTGGAACTGCTACAGTCCTGAAGATTCTACCTGGGAGCATGAATATGCCATGCGAGCAGAGTACCCGTAGCTTTTTGAATAAATTTGGGATTTTAATCTCTATTTTTGTATATGCATTGAGGATAGTACCAAAATAAGGGGGAGGGGATGTAACACCCCAGGTTTTGAACCCCCATTTTAAATAATGTATTGTTACAATGCTGAGAGGCCAGAGTTCCCAAACAATTATTAATACGCCAATGTGCCCAAGACATGTAATGTTTTCGTCATTATTAATAATAAATACATGGTTGGTTGCTAGACAAACAAGGAATAGATTTATAGGGGGCTATGATTCCACAAGAGAGGGGGCTTGAGGGGATAAGTTTTTATTCCTATTATAATTACCCTTTTGTCTAAGGGAGGGGATCGGTTACATGAACTTCTTGGGGGAGGCCAGGAGGTTCTTGATTCTCCCCGAAATTACTTAAAGTCGTCTCTGGTCTGATGGGGGGGTTGGTCGTTGGCTTGCTTTCTCCTTCATTTTTGCATTCGCACCATTCTATCCCTCATGCACTTTCATGCACACACCTCCATGCACCCACTTACCCATTCATTGATCCATCTGTCATCTGTGTCTTGGCTCAAGGAAAGGGAGTTGAACTGCTGAAGATTAGCCACGGGATAGTTAGTTGTAGCGGTCGCTGGTGTGATCCAACCGTGACCTTAGGCCACATGTATGAGATGTGTTGGCCTGTGTCCAGCATTGCTCACAGCTGCAAGTCCTGAGAGTTCCAGCATTAAGATTATGGACCAGTTGCGTTGGATCCTGAATTAAAGAGAAGGACTTCCTGAGGGACCACGTGGCAGAGAAGGGTGGAGATCCCTTCTGTCGGGTGGTGCAAGCTAGGTAGAATAGAATTGGGTACTTGGATTTTTGTGAGAGCTGGGAAGCCTATGAGAGCTTGGGTGCTGGCTGGTTTGGGAATCCAAGTAACACTCTAGAACCATCCTTGTGGATTCATATCACTAGCTCGGGGGTGACGTTGATGTTGAGATTTGGAACAGTAATGTCTATGATTGGGTGGAACGTCCTTGGTTTGCAGATAGTTGGTGTCATCTTTCATAAAGATAAGTGCTCTCTGTTATGGTATCATTTACATGTATATGAATGTATTTCCGTTGTGTATATTTAATATTTAATTATCGTTTAATTGAATCTTTAGACTATGCATGATTGTTGTATATTGTTGTGAATGTCGTTAAAGTCTTTTATTTTATGCATCCTTAAATTTTAAAAGGTATTTGTAAGAGAAAGAAGTCCAAGGGCGGGCTTGAAGGTAGCGTACCCCGGCCTGTGGGTGGTTGGGTATGTTACAGTCTCCATTCATTAAGACTGGTCTTGGATATGATTTTGATGTTGCCTCCCTACCTACACCTAGCCTTGTTACAACAAGGGAAGTTCTATTTGTTCCAGGAGGAGTTTAGACTGATTTTCTAGAAGAACAACCTATTGTTGATTGTGTCGAATGGATTGATGAGTTGTTTTCTCTTTGCATACCAACATTTGAGCTTGTCGTTACAAATCCAATTGTTGTTGATATGTTTGGTTGTTCTAATCCTGTAAGTGAACCTAACCCTGAGCCTACTTCCTCTGATCAACCAACACAAAAATATGTGCCATATCATCATCCTCACCATAAAAATTGAATGAATGTAAATCATGCTTTCCGATCTTTGTAGAAGAGACATGAAATACATAATTGTGGACCAATGCCAACTACCAGGGTAGATTGTGGTTGGATTGATGGATGGTCGTGGAATCATTTGACCAGATGTTTGAGGAATTCATATATTTGTGTATCATTAGTTGTACGGTCATGCAATGTTCCTCTTATTTATTGATGGTTTCCTTGGAAGTGGTCGAATGAGGATTGACACGAAATGACAGTCGACTAGATTTTTGACTAAGTATTTTTTGACTGAGTTTCGATTGGGTTGTCTGTTAATTTGAATTTTCAATGAGAACTATAGTTACTACTTATTAATCCCTTAGGGGGGAATACTTGATGTTGTTGATATGCAAATCAAACTGATTTATTCTTGTTAACTTGATTGTTTCTTGTTGAATCGACTTGGATTTGTTGAGACCAACTAAACCATGTTCGATTGTTGTGGGATATGTACTTCTACTTATGTTGGACGCAGAGACTATCTGGATTGTCAGAGATTGATTATCTTGTGTTGATGGTGGCAGATTTCATACTTATTTAAGAGTGTTGTTGTATCGTGTTTGAGTAGTTTTTGAAGTTAGATCAAATTAAAGGGGGAAAGCTATATGTTATATAATTTTTATTAAAATAAAATTGAAGAAATTTAGAATGGAATATTTTGCAGCAATCATCACACCCATGGTTATAGGTTGTAAATTGAGAAAAAGTGATGAATCTCAAGAAGCAAATCAAACATTGTATAGGTCAATAATTGGAAKCTTATTATATGTGATGACATCAAGGCCAGAAATTATGCAAGCAGTAGGAATGGTTGCACAATTTCAGCATGCACCAAAAGAAACTCATGTACAAGSAGTAAAAATGATATTCAAATATCCAAAGAGCACCTTGGACTCTAGCTTATGGTATTGTTGTGCCAGGCACCACAACCCTCTATTTCCCTTGTAATCCATTTGTAAATTTCTTTCAAGAAATGAATCCCCTTACATTTTTAACTTTGATAATATCCTCCAGCAGTGTCTTTTCTTAGCTCTCAAGCTCATCCTTCTATTTTCACTTCCCTCAATTTACAAAAAATAAAACATTTAAAAAGTTATTTCAAAACAAGTCTTAAAAAATCCGAAAATCTTAATTTTCGATAAGCTCCTTCGATGTACATCATAGGAGTTCCCCCAACTTTGTCGATAAGCTTTAAAAGAGTTCTTACTATTCCCTTCAGTGAGATTTCCCATTGCCCAAGTTGCTTGCAACTCCTACGATGAAATTAGAGGAGGTAATGACAACTCTTCTGATTTCATCGGAGGAGTTTCCTCCTTCCGCTCTGATGGACTTCATCACACTTCATGGTAAGTCTTTTGATGTATATCATAGGACTTCACACAAAGTCCTTTGATGTACATCGAAGGACTTAACCTCAACTCCACCGATGTTAAATGTCACCTACGCGCATTCAATGTTGATTTTTCTAACTTATAAATATGTCGCTCCCCTTATTCTCACTATCCCACCGAACGCTAAGGAGAAGAAGGTATCCCTGAAGCAAGAGCATGTCAAGTCCTAGTCGAGGCATCGTCAACCAATACAAAACTTCCACGTGTCCCTAAAACATCTAGGTAATCCTTTGATCTGTCCTTTTGCATTTTTTGGATAGGGTTTCTATTTAAGGCTAGGGTTCTCTCCATTATTTTATGCTATTTGGGGGTCCAAGGCCCCCCACGAAAGTAACGCTCCCAAGCTGGATTGCTAGGAACTTAGGCTGATTTTCTGAATTGTTTATGTTTTGTTTGCTTATTTTTTGTAGGTTTTACTTCTCAAAATTGCATTGGGCGGAGTTGATGGAGATTTATAACACATGCATAATGAATATAACACAACAATACAAGGATATAGCAAGATACAAGACATATAACACAATATAATTCCCAATAACTTCATATCTAACCTTTATTTAGATAATAAGTTGACCTCCATACGTGGGATCCACAAATTTGGAACAAAATAGATAAGATATGGAATTTGGGGTTGAATATGCCTCCAAGCTACAAAATAAGTGGATATGAAACCCTCCAAGTCCTCCAACAGTCACATGCAAAGCTAAACAAGATCAATTTCTTTCCCTTCTAAACTTTTGCAACCTGATCTGGTTGAGTTGTGCACTTCCTGGCTGGGAAACCCTCTAGGAATTTTGGCCTCCTCTTCTTTATCCCCCAAACCACTTAAATCCACTATAGATCTATAGATCTGGGGATAGTGAATGCCTGTGATGAATATCTTAGCTGTTAGGAGTGATCTTACCCTCCAAATCACTAGATCCATTATGAGCAGTGCGCCCTCCTTCAGGAAATTCGCCCAATGGTCACAATAAATAAATCTGTAGAGAAACCCCTCCAAGAACAAGTGAGAAAGGGCACTCTTGTCATGAAAAATCCCCTAGGAGAGAGATTATCCTCAAATCTTCCTCCTTCTAACCAAATCAAACCGATCTAGCTCTAACAGTGTGTTATACCTACAGAAAAACTCATGATATGTGTCCTGCCTCTTCCTTGTCACTATAGAAACCACCTGTAGCTAAATATAATGGTGAGGGAGGAATATTTCACCTCCTTGGCCAATATTGGACAAGGAACAAAGGTATCTTTCACCTCCTTGTTGGTCTCTAGGGTTTGTTTACTCAAAACCCTCAAAATGTAAGCTACATAGCTCAAGAAGAAAACAGAGAAAATGACATGAATGAGGAGTGAGGTGCCCTCCTCTCTCTTTCATACCTCCATCTTCTAATTCTCAGTTGAGTTGACTTATTTCTTTTACTAAGGTTGTTGTTTTATTTCCTCTTTAAGTCAAATAACCTATTTTCTTCTTTCATCATAGTTACTTTAATAAAATAATATTAAGTCCTTTAGTGACCTTTAGTGCCTCCTAACCCCTTTTTACCCATTGGACTATAGTCTAGAGGGGTGACTAGACTTAAAATTCCTCATTTTTTCTTGTCAAGTGGAGGGGAAAATTGTAATGACTATTGTGACTATGCTCTCTACATCCCTACCACCATAACCTTACACTGTCCTCTATCAAGATTTTCGGCTATCATGAAACCCTTCAGAAGCCAAATCACACACCGATACCTTGTCGCATTGTATACATGCTATTGCTACCACAATACCTTCATTCATTGTAAGCCATAAACATTTTCTCCCAAGTCTGGCACATCGATGTGAAATAACAACAAACTCAACCTTACTCGACAAGCTATTTTCAAAACTTAAACCCTTCAATTCAAGATTTTTTTTATGGCCTAGTTTAAATCAATACGATGAGACTTAGTGTCAAACCCCATGCAAAAGCTCTTCTTAACACCATCAATGTCAATATAGTTAGGGTAAACTCCCTTAACACCTATGATCGGTCTGAAGGATTTCATATTAACTCCTCCAATGTGATCAGAGGAGTTACCTGGAACATCACCGATGACATATTAGAGACTTTCAAATTAACCTTGGCGATGTACATTGGAACACTTGCTAACAACTCCTTTGATTCACATCGAAGGAGTTGATCTCAACTCCGCCAATTTGCGTTGGCTCGACAAAATTCTCAGCAAATGTACTGATGTTTTGGAGCCTTTAATACCAAATGCATTGATGGTCATTGGGGAACTTGTTAACAGCTCCTCCGATGTAGATTGGACGAGTTAACATCAAACTCTTTGATTTTACCTTCTAGGCACATTTTGAGTCATTTTCTCCCTTAATATTCACCAGATTACTCACAATGTCTTCTATTATCTTATCATCCCCAGATGACAAATATCCACCCAGCATTAGCACCAGTAATTCCTCAAGTATGGACTCTAAAATACTTAAGCAAATTCATTCAAATGCATACATTCGTTATAGTCTTTTCTCTCACATTATCTTTGTTTGTTACTATGCGGGTTCATAAATCTCTCCTAAGAAAAGGGAAACAATCAAAGTGTCAAGTACCAAAGCCTCTGCTAGTGGCTGACAAGATGAAGATGAACCATAAGTGGTTCAGGATATGTATGATGACACCTCTGGACTTCTAGAAAAGGAAGGAGAATAACTCAAATGGGGAAATGTATACCAGATGTTCAAAAAGAAAAACTTCTCCACCGACGTCGAGGGACCAAGATGAACTAAAAATATTCAAGAATATCAGAAAATATGGAATATTCAGGGTAGCATTCGGCCCTGTTGTATTCCCTTGTGCAGACTCCATCACCTGGATCCTAAAAATATATATATTTGAAAGACATATACATTTGCAACGACATGAAATAGCCCATAGCATTGTTCCAGTCGGAATACCTAGCAAAATTATATCACATTGGGAAGGGTATCAAAACACTGCAAAAGAAACTCCTCAATGATTTTGAATTCACACCCAAAGATCTATTCCCCAAATGGTACAAGGCATACAAGTAGTTCAAGCACAGACCCAAGGGAGGGAACCCCACGAGCAGTTTAAGGAAGCCTTATTAATATATGGAAACCATGTTATGTAGGTTATACGAGGAACTGGATGCTTCTCACTTCCCCCTATCTTACATGCCTCTAATATATTACTGCACAGATGAAGGATTGTCATTCAATTGGGATGACATCCTATCAGCCAACCTAATGGTCATTATAACTGTTGTGGTAGGGGCTCAATCGAGAAATTTTCCAAGTTTCCACGTGTCTTCCTACCTCTTGGATATCATGTGCATTGCCCACCAATACCCAAACATGGGATGGAAATGGAAACCCTTTGATGAGCCCATTCATGTTTACTGCAAAGTGATATGGGAGAAAAAATACAGAACAAAATATCATAAAATATCTGAACCTCTCCTAGCCCCTTTGTATGAATTGATATTTTGCAAGATAGCCCCATGCATGATTGAAAAAGCCATCATTATCATAAATGGGATTGGGGACTGGTACCTTATGGGGCAAGGTACCTATATCAAAG
>SNQJ01S0068563.1:41737-76817 GCA_010110895.2 Picea sitchensis | reverse complement strand
GGTCATATGTACCATAGATATCAATCTCTATCCATATACCTTAGAAAATATCGATCCACAACTATTTTCCCAATCAGGCCACAATCTGTACCTTAGGAAATTACCAATCCATGATACGTCAAAAATCTATCAACCTGGACCATTATCCACAGGGAGAATGTCCACTGACACACTGACTATCCACCTAGTTGGAAATCATCTCCAACACTAGTGGTAGTCTCCATGATAATAAGATAATAGCAAGCAACTGCTACAATGCCATCCAATAGAACACAACTATTTTTATTCATAGTAGTATACAACTAATATCCAGTGGTACATAACCACTCCTAGTAGGACATAGCTACTAACCAGTGACACATAATCACTACTAGTGGAACACATCCACCACATTATCATACAACACTTTCCAGAGACATATAGTCTCCACAACAATCATATCATCTGATATCATCGTGCATAAATAATATCATGATATAAACTGAGTCATTTGGGCCATTCTTCCACTCACATTTGTGAGATCTAGAAGAGCATCTGCCCTCAAAAAGTTGAAAAAAAACCATGGGATATCTGGACTATTCTTCTCAAGCATAGAAGAGTAATTGTCCATGATTTTTGAACTTGGACCATTCACCTAACTGGGCCATTCTTCCGGCACTAATCACAATGCAACCTAGAGAGAATGAGTTTGCCCTAGGGAATGAATATCCCTGATTATTGAACCTAGACCATTCACCTAACTAGGCCATTCTTCTGACACTAATCACAATGAAACCTGGAGAGAATGAGTTTGCCCTAGGGAATGACTATCCAGACCATTTCCTATGGAAATGAATGTCCTGCACCAACCTCCTATAACAAATCATTCTTCGAAACTGCTCACAACTGTGAACTTCGAAAGAATGACTGCGCGGAGAGGCAGACCATTCTTCTTGACCACTACTCAGAGTGACTACCATGAATATTGTCTATCCTATACCATTCCCCCACACTAGCCATAAGGGGAATTGTTGTCTATGGTACATCAACAATCTATCAGACCATTTTCATTACGAAAATGGATATCCGATATGGACCATTTTCTGAACCGTAAAATGATTGTCTGTCAGAATCTTGGGCCACTTTCTGGACTGGAAGGTGACTACCCAAATTGGACCATTTTACAAACTGGAAAATGACTACCCATAAAGAATATTGGACCGCTTTCTGAACTAAAAAGTGACTTCCCAACCTGAACCATTTTTCAAACTAGAAAATAACTATCCATATATCAATAACATATCAATGCTCCCTCCCATCTGGGGAGTAATCACTTCCTTTTCCAATAAGGAAGTCATCTCCACAAGTCCAACTTATCCCTTAAGTATGTAAACGTTTCATTTTGGATAGAGGCTTTACCAAAATATCTTCTATCCGCTCATCAATGGAGATATATTGGAGAAACACTTCTCCCCTCTAGAATTTATCACGAAGAAAATAGTACTTGATCTCAATGTGCTTCAACTTGTCACGGAACATCGGGTTCTATGAGAGCTTCACACAACAATGGTTATCACAATATATCATGACCGAATCCAACACCTGATCAAACAATCCAGAAACCAACTTACATAGCCACACTTCTTTCGTATAAGCATCACAAGATGCAATATATTCTTCTTCCGCAGTGTTGAGTGTAACAGACTTCTGTTTCCTTCTAGCCCATGATATCATGGAAAATCTCAAACTGAAACATATCCAGGAAGAACTTATTCTATCATTTGCACTCCCTACCCAATATGAATCGATAAATCTATGTAGATGTATATCATAACTCAAACGTCCCACGAAGATATTTCAAGGCATGCTTTGTAGTTATTCAATTTTCATGGCTAGGTTCCACCTGGAATTATTTTCGCAACAAAGAAAATATCCGGCAGAGTATTCTCCAAATACATTAACGAGTCATTCAATTGTCGATACAGGGATGGGTCTAATGGATCAGAGTCTCTCATCATCTTTATATTTTTCATCATGGGAGTTTTCCATATATTTGTAATCCATTATGATGGACTTCTGAAGAACCATTTCAATACACTTCCTCCATCATAGGAATTTTTCACCATGCTTCTGTTGTACATGAGAGGCTCTGCACCAAGTTGCTTGAATCCATACAAGGTCTTCTTCCATCTTTATACATGGGTTTCTTTCTGGTATACCTCAAAAGCCTTAAGGTTTCTCTACATATGCTTCTTCTTCAATTACTCTGTTGAGAAGAACAATCTTTACATCCATCTTATGTAAACTTCAACCCATGGATACTGCAAGAGATATAATGGCTCAGGTGGAGGTATATCTGGCTACTGGAACAAGCTGTCATCATATTCTTCTCCCTCCTTCTGGAGAACCCTCTAGCCATTAATTTTTCCTTGTATCTATCAATGCTTCCACTTATAATTCTTTTTTCATAATTTCTCACATTATTATTCATCAAAACTTCCGTCCATTCCTTCTGCTTGACTTCTTCTAGTGGATTCAAATCATGCTAGTAGTCTTATGATTTCCGGCTTAGTAACTGGTTCAATTTTTGTTGTTTTGGATTTTCTTTCTTTCTTGGAATCTTCATGTTCTTCCTCATGTTCCGTTTCAACATTGGAGTCCATGGAATATTTTATAGATTCCATGTCCTTCCTTCCTGAAGGTTACAACTTCTTCCTTTCATCATAGGAACATAAATGTAGATGGAGAGCCTAGAATATTCAAGGATTCTTTTTGAAGAAGACTTCTTCTAGAGTTAGGTTGAACACATCTTGCTTATCATGGATGCTACTTTTAATGAACAACATGGACATATACTTCATAATATTCACAGATTCTTCAATGGATCATATCATTGGGGATTAGATCCCTCCTAATCCTGACTTCATGCCTCTATATGAGAGAGTCCATGCTTCTGTCTACTGCATTTCTCTTTGCTTTTTGCAAAGTGTCACAAGCCTTTTTTATTTTTATTTTTTATTACTGACTTCCTCCGAGTCTGAATCCCTATGAGTCTCTTTAAGTTTGTTTCTATCTGTTCTTATTGCTACCCATATGGAATTTGTTGCAAGCATTGTGTCATCCTTATAAACTTATTCTATGACAACTTCCGCAAGGATCAAACATATTTCATGAGAGTACCTACCCGAAACAAGAACAATAAGAGAAAACAAGACATATCTCTATAGAGGAAATGTTAGTTCATTTTGCAAACAAGTAAAATAAACATCTATATCAATGGTATTCATATTCAGTCAAGTATTCATTGCACCTAGCAATAATATAACACCTAGCAATAATAGAACCTTTCAAAGATTGTTTTTATAATGTAGCAACTATCACCCTTGATATATACAAATTTAACAATTTAATCAAACCTAGAACCTAAAGCCTCACTTTCTATGGAGGGTACGCTTGTTCTTATGAATGCACTAAATCCAAGATTACAGCTTGGACAAGGTCTCTAGTACTTTCCCTACAAACACACTCCTTTTTGGCTATATATTATAACTTGGATAACATATACAAGTCCATACCTTTGAAGTCTTGTAGCATTATCCAGCTTGTCTTCCAATATGAAACTAGATACCATCTTGAGAGGAAGAGATTAGAAACTGAATCAGAAGATTCAATGATTATAACAAGTTAGAAACTCTAAAATTTCAACTTTGACCACAAAATCAATTTGACCAGAAGTCAACCTTTTACTTTGACTAGTCAAACCTTGACTTTGACTTTGACCAAAAATTCAAATCTGATGTTTTTGCTGGTTGAAGGTACCAAGAGGTGCATTAGGCTAGGGAACACTAGGATTTCAAGTAATTAGGTCAAATGCTTCACCATAAGTGCCTGAACACAAGGGTTTGGGTTTGTTGCAGTTGCATAATAAAAAAAACCAGTTGCAGCTGTAATTGGTGCCACAAAGAGCTTACAAAATAACTTCCCAATCTATCTTCCAGTGGTTAGATTATCTGAAGATAGTGTGGGCCCATAACTTGTTAGAATTAAAGAGATGTGCTCATTTTTCCATATACAATATCTCAATATTGTCACCGAACCATAGGCATGTAGCCACCCCCAAGCACCATAACCTTGACATATAGAATAATTCCGGAAGCAATACCAGACCCAAAAGATAACCAAGAGATAACATATCTCTCTTTCTTCAAGAGTAGAGCACTAAACAAAAAGTTCATAAACTAGAAACCAAGATCAAAATTCTAGTTGCAGTAGATGTAGCTACACTGCTTCTCCAAACTTGTGCACCACTTGTATGTGTGAGCTGTGAGAGTGTGTATGACCAAACAAGCTCAACTTCCCTCTATTTATAGTGCTCTTTGTCTCCTGCCCAGGAAAACTTCTTCTTTTAGAGGTCAATACTTAAATATTAATTATTTTATTGATCCGACATGTCTTCTATGGTTTCTATACATCTGTTTAGGGTTTCTCTAGCTTCAAGAATATTCTAATCTAGTTAGAGTCTACACATGGAGGTTGATACCTCCCACAACTACCATAATATCAACAATGCATACCCCTGGTTTTATGGTTCATTGGTATAAATTCTAGATGTAGACCTAGGTGATAGGGATGCATGTTGTATTCTTGATACCCATTTTATAAACTTTGAGGGGGGTAGGTGTTTATCCTAAGTCAAGTTTAAAGGGGGAATGTTGGGTTAATATTGACTCGGTCATAGAGTCGTTGATTCGGTCATAGAGTTGTTGATTTAGTCATTGTTGGGTTTACCTTCAGTGGTTTATGAGCCCATGGTATTGGGTAACCCATGGTATTTGATGTGAGTCTTTGCATATATATATTCACACCATGCATGCCTTTGCATGTCCATGCATGTATTTTCATGACTATCTCCACACCATGAATGCCCATGCATGTATTTGCATGAATATATCCACACCATGCATGTCCATGCATGTATTTGCATGGATATATCCACTCCATGCATGTATTTGCATGGCTATTTCCACACCATGCATGTCTTCTCATGGCTATCTCCACTCCATGCATGTCTTTACATGGCTAACTCAAGGCCATGCATGTATTTGTATTGTAATCTAATTATAGTAAAGGAATTAGGGTTGTAATTGGTGAAACCTATTTAATGGCTTGAGATACTCCATTGTAAGAATCATTAATTGGCTGACATGGCTTGGTGTTATAACCCTAAATTGCGCCATACATGCATACCTAACATCAAGCCCTCTTGCTTGCTATTTTTGCCAAGCCATCACTGAGAAACTCTTCTTAAAACCACTATTTTTGAAGATGTACGTGCTCTGCACCACTACTTTCCGCATACACATGCTTGCTGCACCACTACAACTCACGTACATATGCTAGCTGCACCATTACAACCCACGTATACTCACAAAAGTTGCAAAAATTAAAAATTTGCAAGGAATTCATGGAGATTACGGGCTATTGGGTAGTTTTCCAACTATCCCATCGCCTATAAAAGGAGGTGTTGGGGTCTCATTCCAAAGATAAGCATAAGAACAATGAAACTCTGCACGTTTCACATCCATTCCTTACCCCAAGAATTTGTAGCCACCTTGTGAGATTTGTACAAGAATTTCCCATTCTTGCCTTTCTCCTCCATCATAAGCCTATTCCATTCCCTAGAGAGAGGTTGAGAGGAGAAAGATACGTGGAAGCGCAGTTGGAGCTTGGTGAAGAGGAGCCCAAACTAGGTTCGAGGAGCAGTCGCCAATCTCATTGTAAGTAAACTTTGTGATATCAATAAAAGGAATATTGTTTCTGTCCCGAAATATGATGTGTCAAATCTTTATGTTTGATTTATGTTTTATACTGTCATCTAACCCATAATTCATATATTATGAGATGCATGTTTGTAGTTCTCTATTTATCTGTTTGTGAATGCAAGTCATCCTTGGGAGGATACTTGTAGTTAGTGGAGCAATCAAATGTGGAAGGATCGCCATTGGACGCAGAGTTAAAGGTAAAGTTACTAGATCTTTTCATTTTGTATTTCATGCACGAATGTGGGGTATATTCAGGGTAGTTATAAAAATCAGGGCACTTTTAGATGGTTAAATCTGCCTACATGTTGAACCCTAGTGTATTCCATAGGGTTTTTTTCCCGCTATAGTAGGACTGATGACCATACTGGGGAAACCTTTAGGATTTTAGGGGATATTTTTTGGGTGTTTTAATTGGTTTTACTACCTTTTTTGAGTTTTTGTAAGTTGTTGAGTCTTTAAGGGATTCTGGTCACTTGTTGGTGCCATACCAATACTCCCTGCCTTGTTAGTCTACTTGTTGTTTTATTTTTTTTGAGAAGTTATAGAGGTGTATGCGACCTGTAGTGGGTCTGCATGCGTACATACGTGCCCTACCTTTAGATAGACCACGTACATACGCAGGATGCTTAAGTGTCAGTAGCATGCATGTGTCAAGAAATTTTTTCTATAAAGAAGAAGCAGTCAACCTCTTCCCTGATTGAAGTCATACTTCTCAGGAGTTTCTTGATTAAGTTCTAGTCTCTGTTGTTACAGTCTTGAGCCTGGGTTTGACGTCAGTTAGCTTATCTTTTTAAAGGTTTCTTGTGTTTTATTTGAAAGGGTTTTAGACGATTCTGTGAGTCTTTGATCAACCTGTTTGGTGTTGTCAGTGACTCCCTGCGATCCACATTTGGTCAGAAGTCAGTTTTTGGTCTTGCCTTGTTTTTTACTTTTTCCCATTTCACTTGCTTTAAAGAAAAAGAAAAAGAATTTATTTCAAGTTTCTTGTTTGAAGCTTAAAAACAGAAAAAGATTTCATTTCTTAGTTTCGTTAAGCAGTTAGGTTAGTTGTTTTACTTGTTAGGAAAAAAAAGTTATTTTCTTAAGTTCTTTACTGAATGCTTAGAACATTAAGTAGCTTGTATTCGAGTGAAATTGTGTTTTAGGTTTTCCTTTAAAAGATCTTAGAAAAAAGTATTTACGAAAAGTTGGTTAAAGAGTTAAATTTGCAAATCTTTATTTGTCAAAAAAGAAGTAATTTTTCTTTCTATTTCATTTATTTCTCCTTCGTCTCTCAAAACACACCACTAGTTTCATTTCAGTTTCCTTGACTTAAGACACACCACTTAAAATTAACGCTAATTTAAAATCAACTAGACTTTTTGTTTGTAGGGTCCATCAACTAGTCTAGGCTAGAGCCTTGATTTAGGTTGGAGAGGAAACTCTTCAAGGCTTATAAAAAAAACATTAGAATCTGTGCTAGGGAGTGTAAAAATTCTAGTAAACGTGAAAGTTGTCCGGGACCCCCCTCTGACACAGGGGCTAAACATGAGGTTGCGTGTAGAAAGTGTAACAACCCAAATTGATTAATTTTTATCCTAATTTTTAAATTTGAATTTAATTAATTATTAAAATATAGTAAATGAATCTTTTATTATTTTATTATTAAAAGTGGGTGAAGTAATTAATGGGAGGATAAGGTTGTTGGGGAATTAATGGGAGGATAAGGTTGTTGGGGGATTAATGAGGAGGACTTGAGAGAGGAGGATAAGAGAGAGGGGGATCACTTGGAAGAGGATCTCATTTTATTATTTTGGTTTGAGAATTTCTAAGGGAAAGGAGAAGGGAGGAGGCATTTGGGACTGTGTATCTATTCCGCAACTGTTTTGTGCTTACAGAATTGAGGACTTTCATAGGGGGCACCTGTTGCTAGGAATTTTGGGCTCAGGGGCTAGGAAACCGTAAGGAATCATGGGGCTAGGGAGCCATATAGGATGTTCCTAACTGGCTGGAAGGTTAATCAGTTTTGGGCAGAGCTTCAGAAAAACATCATTTTGAGGTATTTATCACCATTATTATGTTGTGTTCATTATGGTTATATTGTTCATTTTTATTATGATAAACTTGTTATTCATTATCGTGCTGCTCATTTTTAAATTTTGCTGAACAGTGAATTGTTATTATGCTGAATAGTGAACTAAAAATAAATTATGATAGCATTTCTATATCTAGATTTTGTTTGGTAAGGCTCTGTATGGACAGACCTTACCGAAAGGTAGCAGAGATAACCCCTCCAAAGACAGACCAAGCGTAGTGGGGAACACATATAGAGGACTTGTCATGGGATTCTGTTTGTCGCATTTTCCACGGAGCTTCGTGGATCTCAAATCCATTTGAGGTCCTCAGTTGTCTTATGGACCACTTGATTTTGATACCCTCGATAGGTTTCGGGCTTGATACCCTACTCATTGCAGTCCACCCGACTGTCGACTATACCCGCCTGGTGACTGTTCACAAGCTAGCAACCTAGTTGCCTTTATTCTATTGACTTACACAGGTGTCTGCGGGAGTATACCGCAGTACCTAGGGCAGACGTTGGGCCACACTTTGTAGAGTATACCTGGAGGGTGCTTTTGTATTCGAGTTGCACTTGCACTGGTAAATTGCTCTAGTGTTGGATGGCGTAACTGTTCTTCCAACTAGTTAGTGGTTGCTTGCTTTATCTCATAGGAACTTTTCTAGTGTGTGCTGGTTTTTCAATGTTAGTAAAAGCCTTACAATGTCGCTGATATTTTCACAAAGTGGAAGATCAGGAGCTCCACCGATCGCGAAGTCTTTAGGGCCTATTGTCGGTTTCATTGGAGCCACCACCGCCACCGTTACGACAAAGACTTGACCAACAAGGGTCATTTGAGGCGATCAAGCCGCAGGAAACTGTACTCGAGCCATCCCTGAGAGGAGAACACTTGAACCCGGAGGAACCGACTATTTCTGACCTTGGAGCAGAAGCTCTTAGGCATTATAACCCTTCGATCACTGACTTGTTGATGCCAATTTTGATACAAGTTGTCCCCCCGTGGGTAACACATAATGAGCGTCAGATAGTCCTGCAAGAAGCGATGGAAGAAAATGATGCTACTTCGTCTGGGAGTCCTCACACTCCCTCAATGGCTGCCACCACTGGGGCGATTCTGCCTCCTAAACCACCTTCGTCAGTTCAGAACACCATGGTATTGACTGCCTCTACTTCGGTCAATGGTCTGATTCCGTCTATGGTGACGATCACTGCTCCGTTCACCCAGAGTGCGACGGGCCCACCATTTTCATACGGTATGCCCGACTTTGATACAAATTCGATCCTCTCCTACTCCACCCTACAAACCATGGGTATGGGATCAGGGAGCTCAAATGATCCTTTGCAAGGGTCAATGGGGGGAACCTTATCCCCCTATAATGATTTCCCTTATAACCAAGGTCATATACCTCCTTCGTTCCCCTCGCTCAACGCTACTCCCCAACAACCCGTCGGGCCAAACATGAACTACAACTTGTTTGGAGCAAGTAGTCTAGAACCTTCTTCCTACACCACGTCGGTGGGTTCTATGATTCTCTCTTTGTTCGACACATTTGGTAATAACGCTTTCTCATCAGCTGTCGTCTCAGCTGGGGGTAACCCTGGTTTTGGACAACAGAATCCTGTGCAGCGTACTATTCCTATACAGGGGGAAAACACATGAATATTTTCCTCCTAAGGACTCTAGAATTCGTGGCAGAGATCAGTTCCCTCGTCAGGGATGTCGAATGGGGGAAACCCCTTCCATGGTCAATGGAACCCCGGGCAAGGCTCAGTATCTATGCCCGTCAGATCGACAGCGGGCAACCCTTTCCAGAATATTTGGAACACAACACAGGTCGAAGCTGCAATGGAACCCTTTCCATAAACTTTGGAACACTACGTTGGGAGAAATCCTTTCTCAACCCTCAATGTCCAATTACGTGAATCACCGATGAGTTCCCAACAAACGCAATATCCATTTGTTGACCAAGGCCATGGTGTTTAGCAGAACCCTAACCAATAGCCCACTCGCAGCCCGGTGCTAGTCAAACTCGTGCCTCTTTCTTCATGTACATATCAACCCAAGCTACCCTTCTGAAATGTGTTACATTTGAAAGACTTTCTAATATTGATAAAATGACCAACTGGCCACGATCCGCTATCTTCCCATGTCGACTAATTTTCCCTCGGACATTCCAAATTCTAAGGTAAGCCTAATGAAGATCCAAGCAATCATGTGACCACTTTTCACCCATGGTGCTCGCCGAACTCGCTGAGAGATGACTCCATACATTTCCTCGTCAACGACTTTATCTGAATGTCGTGAAATGGGTACACGAGCTCCGACCAATTCAAGATACTCTACTTTTATGAATTGGAAACCAAGTTTTTACTAAACCATTTCCACCACCTGCAGATATGATGTCACACCGACCGATGGGCCAAATTTGATAAACAACGTCAATTCATATCTCATATCACATCCAAGAATGGTGGCTTCAAAAGAGATTGATTAAGGTACCAAATTCCACCAACATTACTACTGGAGTGGTTCCCTAAGTCTTTGTACCTTAGTTGGTCCACAAGACGGCAACATCGAGAGTGTTTTCCATGGAAGTGGTGATTATGAGAGAACAACATCTTGAAATGATATACTATTAGTCTGGTTTACTCTATGATATTTTCCAGATGCTTCATCGCTCATCCTCGACAAGGCTTAAAAGCCCCGACCACATGTCGATGATATAGTTGGTTCAACACAAGCAAAGCTCACTGATCAGTCAGCCAACCAATTGCAAATAATTGTCGATACATCAAACATCTACCATCCAAACCTCTAGTTCGGATGCTTCCCCTACTCAAACATCGGATGCCGCAGGAAATCGCATCTAACCCGGAAGGCCAACCAACAACCCTCGATTTAAAAGAAAAACAAAGAAACAAGAAGGGTAAGGGGGATAAGAAACCCACCAATAATGTGTAAATGTGTTGACCCGCACAAAATAGATCTAGATAGAAATACTTCCTACACATTTTAGAGAGAAATTGAGAAAGAAGAAGCAAGATAGAAAGAATGGAAGAATTCTCATTAACCATATTCCGCACTCAAAGAGTGAATAATTTACAATATATATGGGATAAATGAGTAACTAATGAGCCATAGTTGTGGTGTATATTGTTCTGGACACACACCAACGCTATAAGAGTAAACCGCCACCTAGTCTAGTCTCTCGTAAATGCCTGAGAGACTATAATAGGTGAACTGTCACCTAGTTGAGTTAACTAGTCAACTAGTCGCTAACTGACTGGACAAAGAGTAGTGAGTTGGTGATGATCCCAATGTTGCATGGTGACAAACCAATGCAACATCTAAACTCAACCCAACTAGTCAAACTCAAGTGTCAATTGAAAGAGAATATTCTCCGTGTGGAATATTCTCCCCCAAAAATATAGGAGAGACTGGATAATGACTAATTATGACCAATAAACAAGGGAATAACCTTAGGAAAATAAACTCTAGGTGTGTGTGAAGTAACCCAAATCACATCTAGCTAGAAAATACCACACACATTTGCGTAGAGAAATTGAGAAAGAAGAAGCAAGATAGAAAAGAATGGAAGAATTTTCATTAACCAGATTCCACACTAAAAGAGTGAATACTTTTATAATATATATATATATATATATATATATATATATATATAGGATAAATAAGTAACTAATGAGCCATAGTGGTGGTCTAGATTAACTGGACACACACCAACAATTACAAGAGTAAACTCCCACTTAAGCCCATCTCTCGTGCAAGCATTTTATGAATCACATCTAGCCGAAGTTCACTAGTCAACTAGTCTTCAGCTAATTGACTGGAACAAAGCAGTAGTGAGTTGGTGATGATCCCAATGTTGCATGGTGACAAAACCAATGCAACATCTAAACTCAACTCAACGAAGGTCAAACTTAAGTGTCAACCGAAAGAGAATATTCTACAGGTGAAATATTCTCCCCTAAAAAATAAGAGACTAGATAAATGACTAATAAACAAGGAATAACATTAGGAAAATAAATCCCAGGTGTGTGTGAAGTAACCCCAAACACTTCCTCAACATCACTCTCATGGTGAAAATAAAGAATGGGTCCCGGCCACAAGGCCATGTTAGGTACCCAAATAAAAAAAAAGATACACCGAATCCAAAACTTTAGGAAAGAGGGAAAACCCTCATGGGAACAAAACTCCCCTCAAAATATAAGCAAATGCATAAAAATAAAAAATGATAATGAACAAAAGGCGGTTGCTAAGCAACCATGTCCTTAACTCCAAGAAGACCGCGAACTCGCGGCAAGTTTGTGCCTTTTGAAGATTTTGTTGAAGATGTAGATGTTTTCATGGATCTGATGAAGTATATGCATCATTGATATTTCCAATAATATATCCACTTTATCTTCTTGTAATGAAAAAATATCCAAATAAATTTTGATGAAATTTTGAAAACTGCACGGCCGTTTCCAGAAAAATGCTGAAATTTTGTTGATTTTAAAAATCCATCATAACTTAACACTTTTCGACTCCGCTTTCAGATTTATTATTTTTTGAAATTGATATCTTCCCCGAGAGGAATTCAAATATCCAATTTTTTATGCAAATAGTAAGTAAGAAAATATCAGAATTGAGTCCGATGTGCGCGACTCCCTTTTTTTGTCTCTCTTGAGATGCATGTATTGTGCATGGAAAAGTATCTACATGTGACTCCCTCGAGATGTATGCCATATATCTTTCCACATGAATTTCAGAAAAATCTGGAATGGAGTAGACATTATCTTCAATTAATCAAATACAAATTTTTGTAGATACTCTGTGTAGAAGGTTTTTCAAACTGAGATGATTTATCTTCGAGTGGTTTTCTACATTCTCTATCTCCTGTCAACATTTTGCATGCATCCTTCCTTATTCCAAAATAAAGCCTCCAATATGCTCCATAAATCATTTGGAGCGAATTTCTGTGAGTCATCATATACTTGATGGAGAATTCGAGAAATAAAACAGAGGATACATCCTATGGCCATATCTTGTTTATTGAGAAAGTCATTTTTCATCGACGAATCAAGCTCTACTTCCATTGCCATAGTTATTTGGTACAAGCCTCAGATCCAGCATGAAGAATAATTTTGGCTTCCATTCCTAAATAGTTATGAGGCATGAGAAAGTATTTCTAATAATCCATCTTTTTTGTCTTTAATATTTTGTACTTGCAAAACATTTGGTGTAGCTTTTTCTTAGTACGGCCGATCTGATACCATGTAAAATGTGTGTTGAACCTACAAAGAATAGGTCTAGCTATAAAATACTACAATCGGATTTGCGTGAGAGAAATTGAGAAAGAAGAAGCAAGATAGAAAGAATGGAAGAATTCTCATTAACCGTATTCCACACCAAAGAGTGAATAATTTACAATATATATAGGATAAATGAGTAAAATAATGATCCATAGTGGTGGTCTAGATTGATCCGAACACACACCATCAAGCATAAGAGTAAACCGCCACCTAGTCTGCCCTCGTGCAGTTACGGGAGTGAACTCCGCCACTCCAGTCGAAGTTTACAAGTCAACTAGTCTTCGCTAACTGACTAAACAAATAGTAGTGAGTTGGTGATGATCCCAATGTTGCATGGTGACAAAACCACGCAACATCTAAACTCAACTCAACTAGTCAAACTTAATTGTCAACTGAAAGAGAATATTCCCTCCGTGGAATATTCTCCCTAAAATATAGGAGACTGGATAATGACCAATTATGACTAATAAACAAGGAATAACCTTAGGCAATAAATCCTAGGTGTGTGTGAAGTAACTCCAACATAATGATGGCTTGGGAAACACATATAAAATAAAGTCGAAGTATCCATTTAACATTTTTATGGAGGACCATCCGACTCACCGCGGGTTCCTCAAATTTAGGGCCAAAAGTTATCAAGCAACAACAACCCTTGTGTTAAC
Source organism: Picea sitchensis (assembly GCA_010110895.2). Lineage (NCBI taxonomy): Eukaryota > Viridiplantae > Streptophyta > Pinopsida > Pinales > Pinaceae > Picea > Picea sitchensis. Next base: position 62,985 of record SNQJ01S0068563.1, on the reverse strand, counting down.
GAACCCATTTTCTCATGGGAAAAAATTTCCACCTAAGCTCTTCGAAAGCACCTGATGGGGAAGCAAGGACCCTCCATTCTGTAGTAATACTTTGTCCGCGGAACATTTATAAGGATGAAAGCGATGCCTGAAGATAGAAAACTAGGGCGCATGATTACTGCACGTCGAATCATCAAAAGGGTGGCGAAGATGTCCATCTATTCCTTCCATTGAGAAGACAATGATGAAACAATGACACGCGATCCCGGGGCTAAATCTTTGAATAATCTAGAATGCGCAGGGACCTCCCGTGAGCTACACTGGTGGTGGAGGATTTGCCACAAACCCCTTGCACGATGTCTCTTTGAGGTCCTCCAGAGATGCTTTTCATAGAGAAAGGCTCGCTAGTTGGCTTAGGATCCACGAGACCTTGTAATCCAAAATGATCATTCCTTGATAAGACCGACTTAAAAACTCACTCCACAACCACGCATGCTTCTCGCATAGTAGTGGCTTACACTCAAGAAAAAAAATACCAAATATTTTCCAGGGTGGCTTGATGAGAGTGCCCCTGGATTACGCATGATTTCATTAGAGTGTTGGAAGGCCACAACCCGCTTTGTCTCCATAACCTAGTCTACTTACTGCTTTCGATGATCATTCATTCCAACCACATGACATCACCTTCTTTCCCTGTACAGTTAGAGTGAATAACCGTGTGCGTCGAAAATGAAGTGGTCTATGCGCCCTTAATGACTGACACCACTGGAGTGATTCCGCCTCCTAACCCACCTTCACAACCGACCACCATGGTCTTGAATGCCTCTACTTCTCGCGCTGGTCTGATTCTATCTATGGCGATGATCATTGCTCCATTTACCTCGTGAGCGATGGGTCCTCCGCTTTTCATATGGTATGCCCTCGACTTTGATACAAACTCCGACATTCTCCTATTTCCACCCTACGCACTCATGGGTCCGGCAGGGAGCTCAAACAATCATTTGCATGGGTCCATGGGGGGAACCTTAGTCCCCTATAATGATTTCCCTTACAAAGGGGGTCATATACCCCCTTTGTTCCCTTCATACGCCCCAACAACCCATCTAGCCAAACATGAACTATAGCTTGTTCGTGAGAAGGTAGTATAGATCTTCTTCCCACACCACGCCGCTAAGGTTCTATACCAATTTCATTTGTTTGCTTACTTGCAATAATGCTTTCTCGTCACCTATCATCTCACTGCAACCCCGTTTTGGATAATAGAATCCCGCGTAGTGGCCAATTCCTACACAGGGAAAACATAGGAATATTTTCCTCATTAAGGAACACCTGAATCCATGTATGTGGATCACCCCTTGTCGTGGATGTCTAAGTAGGGGAAACCCTTCCATGGTCAATCGAACCGAGCAAGGCTCAATATCTATGTCTATATGGTTGACAGGGGGAAACCCTTTCCAAAACCTTTGGAACACAACATCGTGGAGAAATCCCCACCCAAACCTCAATGTCCAACTATGAGAATCAACCGATGAGTTCCCAAAAAATGTAGTATCCGCTCAAGGTCAAGGCCATGGTGTTTACCAACCCTATCCAACAACCCAAATTTTCCCCGGCAAACCGGTGCTAGCTCTCAAACCCGTGCTCCCTTTATTCCCTCGCATATAGTCAACAACCCAAACTACCCTTCGAAACGTTACATTTGAAAGACTTTTCAATATTGTTAAACGACCCAATTCACGACCGCTATTTCCCATGATGATCTAAGTTTCTTTCGGACATTCCAAAGTTCAAGGGCAAGCCTAACAAAGATCTAGGCTATCATGTGACCACTTTTCACCTATGGTGCTCACATAACTCGCTGGAGAGATGACTCCATATAGTTGCGTTTTTTTTCAACGCACTCTTATTGGGAATGCCATGAAATGGTACATCGAGCTTGACCACCCAATATATACTTCTACTTTTGTTTAATTGGAAATGGTTTTCCCTAAACCATTTCCACTACTCAGGGATAATGATGTCGACAATCAATTGATGGGCCAACTTTGAGCAACAAATGTTGACCATTTCTTTGATCACATCCGAGAATGAAGACTTTCGAAGAGTTTGATAAAAGTACCAGCCCCACCTGCCTCTCGCTAGAGTGGTTCCTTAAGTCTTGGTACCATTCATCCAAGGACGCAGGCCGTAGAGTGTTTTCCAAGGAAGAGGCAATTATGAGAGTTCAACAGCTTGAACTGATATACTCTCGGCCCGTTTACTTTACTTAAGCTTTTCCAGATGCCCCACGTAGCCTATCTCTGACAAGGCCGTACAGTCCGGACTATATGCCAATGTATAGTTGGTTCAACACAAGCAGATCCCACTGATCAACTGTCGAATCAATTGTAACAATTTTCAATACAACAGACATTAGCTATCCAGTCCACTAGTTCGCTTCTCCCCCTACTCAAACATTATTGATGTGGCCATTGCAGGAAATCGACGTAACCCAAGCAACTAGCAACCTCTAATCCAAAGAAAAAAGAAACAAGAAGGTAAGGGGATAAGAAACCCACCAATAATGTGTGTAAATGTGTTGAACCCAGACAAAAATAGATCTAGCTATAAATAATACACATTTGTAGAGATAAATTGAGAAAGAAGAAGCAAGATAGAAATAATGGAAGAATTCTCATTAATCAGATTCCACACTCAAAGAGTGAATAATTTACAATATATATAGGAAAAATGAGTAACTAATGAGCCATATAGTGGTCTATATTGATCTAGACACACACCAATAGTTACAAGAGTAAACTACCACCTAGTCTAGTCTCTCGTGCAATTACGAGAGTGAACTTCCACATATTCTAGTCTCCCAGGTAGTTACAAGAGTAACCCACCTAGTCAGAAAGTTAATCCGAATAACTAGTCTTCGCTAATCGGATCAACAAAGAGTAGTGAGTTATGACATCCCAATGTTGCATGGTGACAAAACCAGAAACATCTAAACTCAACTCAACTAGTCAAATTCAAAGTGTCAATTGAAAGAGAATATTCTCCAGTGCAATATTCTCCCATAAAATATAGGAGACTAGATAATGACCAATTATGACTAATAAACAAGGAATAACCTTAGGAAAAATAATCCTAGGTGTGTGAAGAAACTCCAACACACAGGCAGCTAGAAAAATACTACTACCAATATTTGCAGAGAGAAATTGAGAAAGAAGAAGCAAGATAGAAAGAATGGAAGAATTCTCATTAACCGTATTCCACACTAAAAGAGTGAATAATTTACAATATATATATATAGGATAAATGAGTAACTAATGAGCCATAGTGGTGGTCTAGATTGATCTCGACACACACCAACAAGCATAATAGTAACCACCTAGTCTAGTCTCTCAGCTAGTTACAGGAGTGAACTCCCACCTAAATTGAAGTTAACTAGTCAACTAGTCTTCAATTAACTCCGATCGAACAAAGAGTAGTGAGTTGATGATGATCCCAATTTTGCATGGTGACAAACCAACTAACATCTAAGCTCAACTCAACTAGTCAAACTAAAGTGTCAACTCTAAATAGAATATTCTCCACGCGGAATATTCTCCCCAAATATAGGAGACTGATAATGACTAATTATGACTAATAAAACAAGGAATAACATTAGGAAAAATAAATCCTAGGGTGTGTGAAGTAACTCCAACACTCAACATCACTATGGTGAAAATAAAGAATGGGTCCCGGCCTACTTAGGCCATGTTAGGTACCCAAATACAAAGGATAATCAACTAAACAAGGAAAGAGGAAAACCCTCACGGGAACAAACCCCTCAAATTATAATGCATAAAATAAAAAAATGATAAGGAACAAAAGCAAGGGCTTGCTAAGAACCTTGTCTTTCACTCCAAGAAGACCTTGCAGCTGTGAAAGTTTGTGTGCTTTGAAGATTTTGTTGAAGATGTAGATGTCTCCGCATGTGGATCCTGGGATGAAGTATATGCATCATTGATATTTCCATTACATCCACTCACTTTATCTTCTTGTAGTGAATAATATCCAAATAAATTTGGATGAAATTTTGAAAATTGTACTACCGCTTCCGTAAAAAATGTTGGAAATTTTGTTGATTTTAAACGATCATAACTTCAATTTCTTTATAGACTCTTTTGGAAGATTATTGTTTTGAAATTGGATATTTTCTCGAGAGGAATTGAAATATCCAAATTTTTTTTGCAAAATAGTGCTCGTATCGATATCATAATTGAGTTTGATGTGCGTGGATCCCTTTTTTTTTCCCCATATGCATGCATTGTGCATGGAAACGTGATTCACATGTGACTCGAGATGCATGCCATATATCTTCCACATGAATTTTAGAAACAAATTTAAAAAATGGAGTAGACATCATCTTCAATTAATCAAATACAAATTTTGTAGATACTTGTGTAGAAGGCTATTCAAACTGAGATGATTTATCTTCCATTGGATTTTCTACATTCTCTATCTTGCCAACATTTTGCATGCATTCTTCCTATTCCCAAATAAAACCTCCAAACTTCCATAAATCATTTGGAGTTGATTCCTGTGAGTCATCATATACTTGATGGAGAATTTCGAGAGAAATAAAATAGAGGATACATCCTATGGCTATATATTGTCTATTAAGAAAATCATTTTTATCATCAGCAGAATCAGGCTCTACTTCCATTACCATAGTTATTTGGTACAAGCCCATGCATCCTGAGCATAAGCATAATTTTGGCTTCCATTCCAAATAGTTATGAGGCATGAGAAGTATTTCGCTAATAATCCATCTTTTGTTGTCTCAATCTTTTGTTCTACAAAACATTTTGGTTTAGCTTTTGCTTAGCGCTATTCGGGCCCTATACCATGTAAATGTGTTGAACTGTACTGCATTGTGATCTAGTTAGAAAATGCTACACAGATTTCCGCAGAGAAATTGAGAAAGAAGAAGCAAGATAGAAAGAATGGATGAATTCTCATTAATCAGATTCCACACTCAAAGAGTGAATAATTTACAATATATATAGGATAAATGAGTAACTAATGAGCCATAGTGGCGATCTAGATTGATTTGGACACACACCAAAGGTTACAAGAGTAAACTTCCACCTAGTCTAGTCTCTGGGGCAGTTACGGTAGTGAACTTCTACCTAGTTGAGTTAAATATTCTATTAGTCTTCAATTAACTGATCGAACAATAATAGTAGTGAGTTGGTGATGATCCCAATGTTGCATGGGTGACAAAACCACGCAACATCTAAACTCAACTCAACTAGTCAAACTGAAGTGTCAATTGAAAGAGAATATTCCTCCGTGGAATATTCTACCCTAAAGTATAGGAGACCGGATAATGACTCAATTATGACTAATAAACAAGGAATAACCTTAGGGAAAATAAATCCTAGGTGTGCTGAAGTAACTCCAACACCTTGAACATCACTATGGTGAAAATAAAGAATGGGTCCCCGCTTCACAGGCCATGTTAGGTACCCAAATACAAAAGATACACATAACTAAACGAGGAAAGAGGGAAAACCTCATAAAAAACCCCTCAAATTACAATGCATAAAAATAAAAAAATGATATGAAAATAAGGCAGCTGCTAAGAAACCATGTCCTTCACTCCAAGAAGACCTCAATAACCGCAAGTTTGTTCTCTTTGAAGATTTTGTTGAATATGTAGATGTCTCAAGATGGATCCGATGAAGTATATGCATCATTGATATTTCCACATATCCAATTTTATCTTCTTGTAATTAATAATATCAAAATAAAATCATTAATAACAATAAAATAAAAAAAAAAAAAAAAAAAAAAAAATGCTGAAATTTTGTTGATTTTAAACGATCATAACTTCTACCTCTTAATTCAAGCTTCTGGACTTATTATTTTTTTTGAAATTGGATATTTTCCAGAGGAATTCAAATATCCAATTTGTTTATGCAAATAGTTCTCATAAAAATCATAATTGAGTCTAATGTGCATGCCCTTTTGTCTCATGAGATGAATGCATTGTGCATGGAAAAGTATCTACATGTGACTCTTGAGATGCATGCCATATATTCCACATGAATTTCAAAACAAATCTGAAATGGAGTAGACATCATATTCAATTAATTGAATACAAACTTTTGTAGATACTTGTGTAGAAATCTCTTCAAACTGAGATGATTTATCTTCTCGAGTGGCTTTCTCTCTCTCCTCTATCTTGTCAACATTTTGCATGCATTCTTCCTATTCCCCAAATAAAACTTCCAATATTCTCCATAAATCATTTGGAGGGAATTTTTGTGAATCATCATATACTTGATCGATAATTTCGGGAGAAATAAAATAGAGGATACATCCCATGGCCATATCTCGTCTATTGAGAAAGTCATTTTCTCATCGATAATGTAGCTCTACTTCCATTGCCATAGTTATTTTGTACAAGTTTCATGATTTGAGAATAAGAAAATTTTTGGCTTCCATTCCAAATAGTTATGAGGCATGAGAAGTATTTCAGAATAATCCATCTTTTGTTGTCTTCATTCTTTTGTACCCGCAGACTTTTTGGTGTAGATTTTTCTTAGCAGCTTGTCGGCTCTGATACCATATAAAATGTATTGAACCCCTATTGCATATAATAGATCTAGTTAGAAAATACTACTACGGTGATTTGTAGAGAGAAATTGAGAAAGAAGAAGCAATATAGAAAGAATGGAAGAATTTCATTAACCATTCCACACTCAAAGAATGAATAATTTACAATATATATAGGATAAATGAGTAACTAATGAGCCATAGTGGTGGTCTAGATTGATCCGACACACACCATCAGCTACAAGAGTAAACTACCACCTAGTCTAGTCTCTCGTGTAGTTACGAGAGTGAACTCACACGAATAGTTAACTAGTCAACTAGTTCGCTAACTGACCAACAAATGTAGTGAGTTGGTGATGATCCCAATGTTGCATGGTGACAAAACCAATGCAACATCTAAGTAAACTCAAATCAACTAGTGAAACTCAAGTGTGAATTGAAAGAGAATATTCTCCCTAAAATATAGGAGACTAGATAATGACTAATTATGACTAATAAACAAGGAATAACCTTAGGGAAAAATAAATCCTAGGTGTGTGTGAAGTAACTCCAACATAATGATGGCAGGGAAACACATAGAAAATAAAGTCGAAGTATCCAAGTAACCTTTTAATGGAGGTCCATCCGGACTAATCATGTGCCCTCGACTTGCAGAGAGGCCCAAAATTTACTGGCGCAACAACAACAACCCTGTTAATGAACCCATTCCCTCATGGGAAAAATTTAACTCAAGCCTCCTTAAGCACGGATGGGCAGTCAGGGACCCCCTTCGCCTTCTAGTAATCCTTCATCCGCGGAACTTTTATATGATGAAAGGTGATGCCCACATAGAAATCTAGGCACACGACATGGAATGCCGACCCACCTAAAAGGGTAAGGGAAAGTCAGAACCCACTCATTCCTCCGTGATTGAGAATATTATGGGTGAAACAATGACACACATCCCGGGGTGCATGCTGAAGAAATCTCTTCGCGATAATTCAAACGCCGCAGGGCCACCCAAAAACTACTCTATGGTGAGGATTTGTCACAAACCCCTTGCTGACAGTTCGCGCGATGTCTACTTTGGATGTCCTCCAGAGCCGCCCTTCGTAGAGAAAGGCTCTGTTAGCTACCTTAGGATTTACCGAGACTTGTAATTTGGGAATGATGATGCTTGATACGATCGACTTAAAACCTTGTCTCCACAACCACGTGGTGTTTTAGATAGTAGTGGCTTACACCACGAAAAACTTTACACGAAATATTTTTCACACGGTGGTTGATGAGGGCACCTCGACATGCATGATTTCATTGACATGTTGGAAGGCCATTGGCCAACCTATTTTTTCTCCATCACCTACTCTACTTAATGCTTTCGACGATCATTCTTTTAGACCACATGCGATCATCCCTTCTTTCCCTGTACAGTTAAGGGGGAAGATCGCGTGCATAGAAAATGAAGTGGTCTATGCACCTATCGACTACAACCTTCTGCTAGGAAGGAGTTGGAAATATTCTATGCATGCAGTGGTTTCCATAGTTTTTTGGGTCTTATTGTTTCCACACGAGGGCCATATTGTGTCCATTTATCAGTTGTCCTTCTCTCGTCTTGACCCATCATTGGGGGAATCCACGGTCCCGATGATTGATAACCCTCAGCCCGACGTTGTCAATGTAGGAGTCGGTTTGTACCCACCTTTTATGGTTACTTTCGATTACCCACCTCCTTCCAGTGATGTCAAGTTCATATTGGCTGTCCGAGACTAGCCTAAGGCTGAAATATTTCAAGTGTCGTCATTCCGCACGAATTACTTTAACGATCCATGGACTCTTCCTTCCCCATCGGCCATGATGGAAGGGACAGGGCATCATGGCATGGCCATGCCCTTGTCCGTGACAAAAGTTGCATACTTTATAGTCCAACAAGCTTCTGCCGACCCCGATCCAACTCCCACACATGAGTTAGATCCGGTTCTCGAGCCTATTTGGGCTCAAGATTCCCTCGCCACTACCGATTCTTTAGACTTTTTCTTTCTCTTAGGTGAGGAGATTATTGAGGAAATGAATGGTCTAGACAGACCCTGGGATGATCTCCATCACAGATCTTATTTTCTCCCCGAGTTAAGAAGAATTGAGGCAACTGAATTCGTGTTGAATATGACCAGAGATAGGTCTTGTCCTATCAATCCTTTGGCTACGCACACATTTTACGCTGAAAGTAATATGACAAATATCATTGAACAATACCTATTGACATCTCGAAAACCCCTGGTGTCGTGGAGAATATATTCATGGGAGCGAATTGCTGCCCCGAGGAGATTCGAATCTACACAGATTTATTTAAAGAATTCTGTGATGTTTTTGCCTAGTCTTAAGAGGAAATGTCAGGAATTGATCCAAGAATTGTCGAACATGAGATAAAAACTTACCCTAATGCCAAGCTGGTCCGACAAAATCTTCATCTGGTTAATCCTCGAAAAGAAACAACTATTAAGGCTGAAGTACAGAAATTGCTCAAAGTCGGTTTCATCTACCCCGTTCAGTTGACTCAATGGGTGTCAAATCCTGTTCTAGTCAACAAAAAGAAAGGATAATTTGAACAAGGCCTGATTTGAACAAGGCCTGTCCAATTCATGTATGTATGGACTTCTATGATTTGAACAAGGCCTGTCCAAAGGATAATTTCCCCACCCCATTCATTGAACAGATTGTCTATGAATGCACAGGCTGTGAGGTCTTTTCTTTCATGGATTTTTTTTCAGGATACAATCAGATACAGATTAAGCCTAAAGACCAACATAAAACCTCTTTTATCTGTCCATGGGGTACATTTGCTTATTGGGAAATTCCTTTTGGCCTGAAGAATGATGGAGCCACTTTTTAGTGGGCCATGTCTTTTTATTTCCACGATCTAAGACACATAGTCGAGGCCTATCTTGATTATTTAGCATGACGATCTCATAAGAGAGATGATCATCCCACGCACCTCTGACTTATCTTTGAGCGATGTTGCTAGTATCATATACGCTTGAATCCAAACAAATGCATTTTTTGCGTGACGTCGGGTCGGATTCTAGGTTTCATAGTTTCGACAACAGGGATCATGGTCGATCCTCTAAAGGTCGAGGTGATAGTTGAATTTACTCCCCCGTGCACAGTCCCATAGCTTCAGAGTTTACAGGGAAAATCCAAATTTCTTTGGCGTTTTATCGCAAACTATACAAATATCACTAAAGGGTTCATGTGTTTACTGAAAAAAGACGTTCCTTTTTATTGGGATGAAGCCGCTCAACACTCTTTCAAAGCATTGAAACGTGCCCTTACGTCTTCCTCTCTACTTCAACCACCCAATTATAATAAATATTTCTTATTGTACTTGGCCGTGACAGAGTCGACCATCGGTATGGTCTTGGTTCAAGAGGACGATGTACTTGAAGAGCATGTGATTTATTACCTGAGCTGAGTCTTGGTTGGACCGAAACTCAACTACTCCCATGTTGAGAAGATTGTGTTGGCAATAGTACATGCTGTCCAGTGGTTCCGTCATTATATCCTGCTTCACAAGACCACCGTCATTGTCATGGTGAATCTGTTTCAATACGTGTTGACACGACGTGTAATAGGTAGAAAGATTAGTAGATGGATTTTTATCCTCTAGGAATTTGACTTGGATTTTATTTCCATGAAATCCAAAAAGTCGCTGGTTTTTGCGGAACTCATCTCATAACTTTCGGTCGAGTCAAGTGATGTTACGCCCGACGAATCATCTATTAAAGGAGATATTTTTATGATTTCATATTCAGACCCTTGGTATGGAGATATACTAGTCTATATATAGACTTTGAAGTGCCCCACCTCTGCTTCTCACAATAAGCTTCGACGTATATGCCATCAGGGAAAAAAACTATCTCATTCTTGATGACACTTTTTATCGTCGAGGTGTAGATTGCATCATTCACCGATGCCTCACTCATGAAGAAGAAGAACTCATTCTTAATTACTGCCACACTGGAGCATGTGGTGGTCATTTCTCTAGGTTGGAAACAATGTAAAATATTCTACGAGTCAATTACTTTTGGCTGACGTTAATCAAATATTGCATTGATTCGGTCAAGAAGTGCCACCCTTGTCAGATCTTTTCTCAGAATATGAGGGCACACACTGCTCCCATGTTTCCCGTCATTACAGTTGGTCCCTTCACCAAGTGAGGGATTGATTACACTACATGTCACCCAGATTCAGCCAGGGGGCATCGTTATATCATCGTAGCAGTAGACTACTTCACAAAGTGGGTCGAGGCTATGGTAATGTTCAATAATGATGGAGATACAATAATTCTCTTTCTGTTTAACCAGATAATAGCAAGGTTCGACATCCCGAAGGAGATTGTCACTGACCATGGCAGTCACTTTCAGAATAAAATGATGTCTGAGTTAACATCAAATCTTGGGTTGAGGCAAGAGCATTCATCACCCTATTATCCACAAGTGAATGGTCAGGTGGAAGTTGTGAATAAGTCCCTCAAGACTATTCTACAGCGAATGATCAATTCAGCCATGTCAAATTGGCATTTGATGTTGTACTCAGTGTTGTGGTCCTACCAAACGTCTGTAAAGACTCCAACAAGTTTCTCACCTTTTCAACTCATTTATAGGCTGGAAGCAGTCTTTCCAATAGAGTGCTAGATCCCATCTCTAAAGTTGACAGTACAATTATTGCCAGACACTTCATCGCTTGAGGAACGTGTTGATGGGTCTTAGATCCCTTGATTAAATAGTAGGAACCAAACCCACCACCAAGGCCCAATTAGACTCTGCAAGGTTTAATAGTGGAATGGTTCTCCAGATCTTGCGATCCGACCAATTTATCGATTGGATTTATGTTTTCTTGTGAAAGCTCTTCCTTCAGTTCAAACTATCTCTTTTTGTATTTTCTCTTGGGTGGGAACTATATGAGATGTAATCTGGTATAAACCAACTTGGCAAAAAAACAAGACTAAGTTCTAACTACTGGGGAAGAGGCTGAACTTGGGATAACCCACTGCTCAAGCATGCAGATGACAATTTTATACCACATGCCTAGTACTAATACATTAACCATGTGAGCATCCAATTACTGTCTGAGAAACTAATTACCAGAAAGAAAACACATATGCGATAATACAATGGAAAGAGAAATAATTCACCTACTTAATCATCCATCACATAATAACACCACGATTCATATTCATCATTAAAGTAAAGAACAACAAAATATTGCACCAGATAACTTGACAATAGATTAAATAGTTCTTACTCATTACAAAATTATTCATGAAACGAGATAGGAAATAGTTCTTCTCCACATCCAATCACATGCATTTGATGAAAATAACTTTGTCTCTGGTCCAGAAGGACTTCTCTATTAACGATAGCTTAAAAATAATTCTCAACAACCAGAAATAAAGAGTTCTTGCAACAACCATTGACCCTTAACTAATTGGTCAATGTTCTTATTTATAACATAAAATTTAACTGAAAATAACGGCTAAGTGTAGTTTAAACAAAAAAAAAATCTCCATGTGGCATCCTCTTCTAACAGTTTCTTTAACAGTCACTCAAGATATCCCTTCGAAAGGGTGAATTTTCTCATACTCTGACCAACTGATAAACAACTCATCGCAAGTTTGGGCCCATGGAAATCTATGCTGCTCCATCGGAGCTACATAAATTCCTCTGACCTCCACCACATGCACTCGGTACTTTACTAGACTGGTGTTTAACTACTTTATCACAGTCCAAGATCTAATCAGATGTTCCATAAATCTTTGCAATTGTCCTGGCTTCATGTCGGTCACCTTCGCTAGCTCTTCGGCCCATAATAAATCTTGCTTGGTATGCGATTCGACTATGTCGCACAAGTCGACGAAGTTTTTGGGGTTGCCAAACTCAGGGAGTCTGATATCCTTTATCGCTTNTTCCTAGCAATTGAATGTTGTGTTCTTATTTATCCTGGCCCTGTTGAACTGCATCAATGTATTCAAGTCTCTGTACAGCTTGTTGCACCATTTCATTCCACCACTTCATATACTTTCATGTTGTGAGTGCCATGAGAGTGTCTTCCTGGAGTGAAACTATCTTTTTAGTAAGAAGGTGCCTCTCTTTTTTGAATTGGCTGTAAGCTTCTTCGAACTCACTTCTCAGGTATACCATGGTTTGAGTGGAATCCTAATAGTATTCATCCAGGTGGTGCAAATGTTCTAGTTACTTCAGGGCAGAGGCCAACTCCTTTTCATCTCTTTTGGCTTTTTCCAGGATGGCATCCGAGAGCGCCATCCCCATGCCGAGGAGCTCAGATGTTTTGGCATTTTCTGGGTTTATCAATTTTCCTCTGTAGTGATGAGGATGGAGAGATCCAACGTGATCCTCCTTTTCTTTGTAGTTCTATGGATGATGGCCTTCCTCTTTCGATCATAGGATATCACATAAATATTGACTACATCATCCATAGGTTCAGGAGTCTGCTGATCACCTCATGTGAGTGTGTTTCCCAAATTTTTGGTGGTGTATACTTGTTCAAGATCGGGTTCTTGAACTTTCTCGTTTTGCTCTAAAGGCTTGGCCTCTACTTGTCGCTTTTCAGGGATCTGAGTATCGAGTGGAATAGAGACGTCGTGGAGATACTTGATACTTACTTGCTCATCGGCCATTGAAACACCAATTTCCTTTTGCAGGGATCCTTCCTTTGGCTCATCCGATTCTGACTTGTCCTTCAGATTGTCTTCTCGGGTTTCTAGCGCATCGAGCCTCTTTGTGTCGAGAACATTTTTAGTTTCTATTTCCTTTTTTGGGATCTCTTGGGTTTCAAGCTCGGGAGAAAGAGAATTTTGATACTAAGAGGGGTGTGAATCATTATCAAGTACAATTTAAAAACCTTTTCAACTTATACTTAAACCATTCAATTATATCCAATGAGAAATGAACAATAGTATAAGAGTTACACTAATACACCACATTACACCGTGCACAATATATGAGAAATAATCAATAGTTATTGTTCAAGGCAAGTAATGACTTCCAAAGGTAGCTACAACTTCCAAATATAAAGGGAGGGATAAAACTCCAAGAGGAAGATACAATCCTCCATACACAGGAAGCTACAACTTAGGGTTTGGAGGAAGGAAGTTCCAACAAATGGGATAGTCAGGAGGATCTAAAGAAAACATAAGTTTTGACACATAAAGTGGATACTAGATTATCAAATCCACCTGGTAATCAAGAAAAAGCTCAATTTGAAGCTTTGATAAAAAAATGGATAGGATACATCACCGTCCACACCAAATAAACCAACTACCAACATAGAAGAGAAACAACCATCCACCGAGATAGGTAGCCCCATCATGTCATTAACACCTTTACAGTCGAGTCAAGGAAATCCAAATGCAGAAGTTATATTTATAGAGGACCTTACTCCAATTTCAGCGGAAGAAATTCCTCCTTCAGACTTCTTTTTTCAGCAAGAAGAGGAGGGCTATATTTAAAAGAGAAACAAATCAAAAATATTGTGCAACAGTCAAAAGGAAAAGGATGTTGTATGATGGAAAAGGCCTAGATGATACAGATTGCGCTAGGGAAATGGAAGGCTCATTGGGTGCCTTTGCCACGACCAATCAATGTTCAGTAGAAAATCTAGCGGAGAAAATGAAACAGAGAAATATGTTGGTAAGGTAGTTGCAAGATCAGATGATAACCATGGAAAAATATGTGAAAAATTAGATGAATAAATATTTTGAATAGGTCAGAGCCAATGATAGACAACAGATTCAACAACTCAAAACTAACCTTGATGAACTGTATAAAAATTCACTTATGAATCCTCCTGCGGACAAGCAGATTCCCTCTTGGTATCTAGACCCCTAAAACCAAGACAGAAAGGGTGCTATCATTGGTCACTRACATCCTTTTAGATCTAATTAAGCTAATATACAAAGAGGAAGAATAAAAATGTGTACCTTGTTAACGACGTTTGTCCTCGCAAAKTCCAAGTTAAGATTCGATCGTAAGATCCTCGATACGTCCTATAGAACAAACAAGGATACAACAAGCTTCCTATTCTACTGAGATTAGACCAAATACAGATCTATCTACTAGAGACAAGTTTATGTGGAACAAACACAAACTTGAAAAAACAGGCCAAGCATTTATGTATATTAATGAGAACAAATGAAGAGTACTTACAATCCTCTGATGAAGGTGCAACAACTTCTTCCATCTCTCCTTGTCCAACCCCTTTGATCAAGTAATCTACACTGATTATGCTTCAATGGCATCTCACTTATGGGATCATAAGTTTGGTGTAATTCTCAATCTCCATCTATTGTACTGTATGTTTCCTATGAGATCATAGGTTTCATACCTCCTATATTTTCCTCTCATGTACCATGTACCATGTACCCTTTCACCATGAGAAAGCCTCCTTATATAAGCTTGGAGAGGTCCAACCACTTGAGAGATCTCTGGGATAAGTTGAGGATTCCTCTCCTTCAGTTGTGGATCTCCCCTAAGATAATGCCTTGAACTCATATTCGAATCCAACCAACCTCAGAGATTGAGGGGATTCTTCCCTGTTTTCCTCCAACATAGGCAAGATGGCAATATGATGTTTGCGACACTTGTTGTCAAGATGCAACACTTGCGGACAAGATTCGACACTTACAACACTTGTAATGACGATACTTGCGACACTATTGAAGTGAGTAATTTTGATGTGTAACAAATTACCCCCCAAAGTGCCAAGTCAGAAGACGATGATGACTGAAGTACTTTGTAGACTTTTTCGAGCAAGGGTATGGATGCAGAGAGGCTGGAAAAATATACAAACAACCATCAAACAAATATTATGACATGTTTCAAACCCAAGGCATGCATACCTATGCTTGAGTGATAAAGACTTTTTCAGGTATGGCCGCCATAGAATACACTACGGATCCATAATTATATTGAGAAAAGGGTATAGCCACTGAACATACAATGTGGATCTATACTTCCATGACTTGAACTGATCGTAACCACAAAAAATACATTATGGATCTATGAGATGATAAGACATAGCCATGAACCAATACAAAGTGGATCTATGTGACAATATATGTGTTAATATTCAAGAGAAACTCCGTTGCAACTTGGGTAAAGTATATGTTAGAGTGAATGACTCAACCTAGGGTCTTCTTACCAATCTCGATGTAGTACGAATCTAACCATGTGAATAGATGTTCTGATGTTGAACATGGCAAAAACCACTTGATTACCGGTCAATGATGTAAACCGTTAACAAGCGCGAGGGAAATCACCATTGATGTCAATGATTCCCAAGGTACAATAGTACATTCCAGCGAATGTGAATAGATGAGCTGAAGTCGAAAATCCATGGAATAATCCGATCAGAGGTCAATGATGTAAACCTACTGTCGGATGTGAGGAGGCCTTCCATTGAGGCATAGAGGACCCAAAGTACTAACTAGTTTCTAAGTCTAGTTCCCAGATGATGTGTTGAGGTCAGCAGGAATAGACTCATCGCAGGAGGGCCTTGATGTATCCCCCATCAATGACATGAAATTGACACAGAGATGTAAATGGTGGATCAAATGAACATGGACTGACACAGGTATTGAAACAAGATATTTGTGGTGGCTGAATCTCGAGGCAGATACTTCCCTTGAACACGGAGGCATGACAACAGAAACTTGACAGGGACCAAAACTTAATAATGCAATCGATACTGTGACTTACGTAAGGTGACCCAAAGGAGTAAGGAAACTAAAAGGATTGGTTCAGTGCAGAGTTTCAATAAATTGAAATGCATGCAAAGATAAAATGCCGTGTTCAAGGGTGACTGTAAGGTCACTAGTAATGTTCTCAAAAACTGCTTGGCTTGCTTCTTTCAATTTTCCCCCCCATCCCGATAGACGAGTACCTCTTTTTAATTTAATGAGATTGAGGAGGGTAACACATGATCGATATAACTCACCTTAGGTAAGTTCCTATTCCTTTGTTTAATGAACTGGAAGAAGGGTTCAGTCCCATATGGACCCTTCAATGTATGATTTTTTAACGAGTCCAGAGAAGGTAAACTCAGTGGTTTTTTAAGAAAATTCTACCAGTGGTAGATAGTTCTCCCACTTCTTGGGTTGATGCATTACATTCATCCTCAACGTGTCTTATAATATTTGGTTTACCCTCTTTGTCTTCCCATCATTTTGAGGGTGATAGGTTGTACTAAAGAGTAATTTTGTTTCAAAACCAACAAACATATATTTCCAAAATTTTGAAGTAAACTTTGTATCTCTGTTAGATATAATTTCCTTAGGCATGCCATGCAATCTAATTATCTCTTTCATGAAGATGCTGGCAATATCTATTGCCATGCAAGTTGACTTGATAGGTATGAAGTGAGAAGCTTTTCTCAGTTTGTCCACAACAACAATGATGGAATCATTCTGTTTGGTTGATCTTGGTAATCTTGTGATGAAATCCATAGAGATGGTTTCCAATTTCCATTCGAGAATTGGTAGGGGCTGAAACAACCCTGCTGGGTGCCAATGTTGTTCCTTGAATTGCTTACACTCTAGACACTTAGATAAGTAATCAACTATGTCCTTTTTCAATCCGAGCTAATAAAATAGTTTCCTAGTGGTTGTGATCATTTTCCGATAACCAGGATGATGAGTATATGGTCTCTTATGTATTTCATCTATTATAAACCTTTTCAAGTCGTCACAATTTGGAATATACAATCTTCCCTTGTAGGTCAACAGGACTTCATTAAGCATATGATAACCTTCATACATCGGCCCTATGGGATATTGATTTAGGTATGATGTCACGGTCTAGAAAAATGCATCTGTTTCTTGCGCACTTTTGACTCTCTGTTTGATGTCTGATTAACTAGAACTTACAAATGCCAAGTGAACTACTTTCATGATTATACTAAGGGCATCAACCACCCTGTTCTCCTTTCCTTTGATATGTTTGATTTTGAAATCAAACTCACAAAGGAGAGCCATCCACCTAGATTGTCACACATTTAGTTTTGGTTGGTCAAACAAATACATCAATCCACTATGGTCTATCATAAGTAAAAATCTTCTACCTAAAAGGTAATGCCTCCACATTTTTGAAGCATGAACTATGGCAGCCAATTCCATATCATGGGTCACATAATTGTCTTCATGCTCATTCAATTTTCTGGATTCGTAGAAAATCATATGTCCTTCTTGCATAAGGACTCCTTCGAGCCCTTCCTTGTAGGCATCTGTACACACTAGGAAGTCTTTGTTTGGATCTACAATCTTCAATACACGTGCATTGGTTAGAAGGTATTTTAGCTCTTGAAATATTTCTTCACATTATGATGTCCAAATGAATTTAACCCCCTTTTTCTGAAGGGAGGTGAATGGGCAACCAATCTTGGAGAATCCTCTTATGAATCTCCTATAGTATCTTGCCAGGACCATAAAGGATTTGATATCAGATACATCCTTTGGGGTAGGCCAATCCATGATGGATTTAATCTTGTCAGGGTTAACTTCCACTCTTTCCTCAGAAATAACATGGCCTAGGTAGTGGACTTGTTTCTGGAAAAAGTCACACTTACTGAGCTTAGTATAGAGCTGATGTTCTCTTAGTACCTGGAGTAATAGCTTGAGATGTTCTTCATGATCTTCTCTATTCTTGTAATAGATTAGGATATCATAAATGAAAACCAACACAAACCTATCCAATAAATTTCTGAATACATTATTCATTAAGCACATAAAAGTGGTTGGTGAATTGGTAATCCCAAAAGGCACCACCACAAATTCATAGTGGGCATATCTTGTCCTAAAGGATGTCTTTTGTATATATTCATATTTAATTTAGACCTGATGTTATCCATACCTCAAGTCAATCTTGGGGAAGATGGTAGCACCTCTTAATTGGTCAAACAAGTCATCGATCCTTGGCAAGGGATACTTGTTATTGATGGTCATCTTATTGAGTTGTCTATAATCTATGCATAGTCTAAGTGTGCAATCTTTTCTTTTCACAAAAAAGGATGGTGATCCCCATGGAGACACACTACATCGAATGTAGCCTTTTTCCCACATCTCCTTCAGTTGTAATTTGAGCTCAACTAGCTCTGGTGTACTCATTCTATAGGGTGTTCTAGACATTGACACTACTCCTAGTACAAGTTCTATTGAAAAATCAATATCCCTTCTTGGAGGTAGACCCAAAACCTCTTCTGGGAATACATATTTATATTCTCTCAATATGGGATGATCATCTAGGCTGGGTTTGTCATTCTCAACAGAGTTTAGTACTTGTATTGCATACAAGGGACATCTCTTTTTGCAATACTTCTTCACTTGGAGGGATGATATTTGTCTCACTGAGACATGATTTTGAATCCCTTGTAGGGTAACCCTTCTTCCTTCTTCATTTTCACACTCCAAATTTTTACTGTAACATTCCAACTTGGTTTTGTGGGAAGCCAACCATTCCATGCCAATCCGTAGGTCATAAGATCCTAGAGGAAGTATGTTTAGGTCTGCTTGGGTGGGAAACCCACTCATGACAAATTGGCATGCTGGTATGACTTATGTTACTTTTGTTTTGGTTCCAGTGGCTAGTTGTACCAGCCACGATTTAACATGTTTAACTTGTTGCAATTTACATTTCTCAACAATTTGAGGGGAAACATAACTCAAATTAGAACCAGGGTCAATTAAAATGGAAACAAGATGGTTGGAAATCGTACCTTCCATCTCCACCACTGAAGCTTGGTGGTCATCTTGTCTATTATACAAGGTTGCATAAAGTTTTGGCAGGCTCCTAGCCACATCATTGACTGTGGTAGCCTCCTGGACGTTGTAGACCCTTCCATTGTTCTGTTGTCTATGAGGACAGTTCCTCAACAGATGTTCTTCTCCACAACCCCAACATTTCAAGGGTTCTCTCTTCGTGTTATCAGTCTTACTTGGATCTACTCTGAATGGTTTATTTCCACTCTAGGATGGGAAATTTTTCTCATACACACTTCTGGCAGGAAGACTCATTCTAGAGCTCTTATCAGGGTTCTTAAATCTTGAGGGTTTAAACCCCTTCTTCTTGAATCTTGAATTTTTTCTTCTTCTTCCAGTCTTCATGGGGTTCTGTCTTACTCTTGAATTTCTCATAGAAATACATTTCTTTTTGAACAATATCTTCTAAGGTCTTTGGTTCATCAAACTCAATCCCATCCCTGTAGGACTAAAGTAATCCACTAATAAATGGTTGAATATTTACATTTTAATTCTTTATATAGGTCACATACCTCATCATCTCGAGGAATTTGTTGATATAATCATGTATGGTGAGTTGTCCCAGCTTGAGTTCATAGAAATCCTTGGTGTTTCCATCAAAGTACTTTTCTGATAGGTACTTCTTCTTGAAGAATTTCTCAATTTTTTTCCAGGACAAGTCCTTCTCATGGAATCCTTTCACATTCCTAAGGTCCTCCCACCAAATGGAAGCTTTCCCATTCAAGTTGAAAATGGCTATCCTAGCCTTTAAGTTTTTAGAGTAGTCATGGAATCTGAAGTACTTCTTCAAGCCGAGTACCCAAACTTTTTCTTCTTCCCCCTTCTTAATCTCTCAATTGAAGGTGGGTGGTTTGGATTTCTTGAATTCTTCAGGGTCACGACTCTTGGAATGTTTCCTCTTCTTTACTTTCATTTGAGAATGGGAACTAGTTTTTCTACTGGGAGACTCCTTGGAGTGGTCAGTGCCCTCACCAGATGAATCTTCCATTAAATGTCTCTTGGCTCCATGTTGGGCCTTCTTTGAGGTGCTCCTCCTGGTGTGGCCACTTTCAGGACCATGCTTCTATATCTTAGGTGTACTTTGAGTTTTCTTAGTATCATGCCTATCCACATGACTAACAGCTGGACTATGTTGCAGTGTCCTTTATATATCTGATAGACTTTGCAATAGGACTACATTAATTTCTATCTTTTTTTTTTTCTCCTTGGTCAACCTTTCATTGTTAGACTTATAACTCTGTAATTATGCCATGAGGTCTTACAGTTTCGACCAAATTTGGAGGGGTTTCCACCACCCTTCTTTCATCATATTCTTCCTATATATTGTGGGGGCTCTCCCCCAACTCCTGATGTGTCACCATCCTTTACGTTGTAGTTCTCCTGTTGTTCACTAACTGCTTGAGTGTTGATAAAACATTTTATGTTAGTTAATAATATACCAATTCATGAACAACACATATCATTCCAAGGTGAAGTTAGTTCTTTATTTGGAAACATTACCAACCTACAATGAAGACTTCCAAAAAATATATCAACAGTAGAAGGTTTTGTTCCTCTCTTTAGTAGAGGTTCATACAAGTTTCTTATAGAAGGGGGACAAGGTAGGGTGTTACCCCATAATTTCTCTAATAATATTTGTATGAGAATCATGTTGGGTATGTGTTATATTCTTTGCACGAGTAGGTGGTTTTTGTGGCACATGGTTTTTGCCGATGGTTTTCTATTTCCGGTTAAGGAATTAGGGTTTTGGACTAATCCAGGTCATTGGGTTAGGGTTTTGGATGCCGCTAGCTCCTATATGTATATTGTATTGTAAACAATGTAACATAATGAATGAATATAATAAATGCTAGTTTTCCTGGTTTGGATTTCC
>SNQJ01S0068563.1:14086-41727 GCA_010110895.2 Picea sitchensis | reverse complement strand
CCACCACACTAAAATCTGAGCTCAGGCCTGTAAGTTATGGCCTGCCAAAGATACCTGGGACATTATCAGTTGGAGTCTTCGGCGTTCGATGCTGAACATACCATTTTCCTAATCCCTGAAGTCCCATGATCTCGCCGCGTGGTCTTATCCATTCAGAGGTTGGAAATCGACGGTCAAAGTCTTACTTTTTCGACGTTTTGGAGATCGACGACCATCATTGAATGTTCGATGTTCAACGATTGGTGATCTTCATTGAGCATTCCTTTTTAACATACTATGCCCAAACTTTCGAACTCCCAAAATTTTTCCACACAGCCTTGTCCCTTCGGTGTTGGGCATTGGGCATTTTATGTTGGACATCCCTAAATTGTAACACGCCCCAAAACTCCCAAACTCCTGAAGTTATCCAAACTCTCAGAGTCTCATATACATGACCTGCCACGTTGGCCAGGAGGGAACAAAATAGGAACTGACACATGGTGAGGGTCAAGGCGTGACATGTGTCCTCGATAGGGGGTGACACATGTCATGCTCTAATAGGTATAATGGGTATGTGAATCATCCAAAACTGGGTGACACGAGGCATGCGTAATGCAGTTCCACATCACATCAAATGTGTAACATCCCCATCCACCCATAGGCTGGGGCATGCTACCTTCAAGCCCACCCTTGGAATTTGTACTCTTACCAATACCTTCTTTAATTAATAAGAATGCATAAGATACAAGATTTAGCGACATGCACAACAATATCCAGCAAGCATGCATATTCTAAGATTTAGTTAGATGATAATTAAAATACACAGTGGAATACATTCATACACATATAATAATATCACAACAGAGAGCACTTATCTTTATAAAAAGGTGACACCAACTGGATGTAGACCAAGGACGTTGCACCCAACCATAGACACCACTGCTCCAAATCTCAACAGCAGTGTCACCCCCGAGCCAGGGATATGAATCCACAAGGATAGTTCCAGAGTGTACTTGGGTTCCCAAACCAGTCAACTCTCAAGCTCTCACAGGTTTCTTAGCACCCACAAAAATCCAAGTACCCATCTCTCTTCTACCCAACCTATACCGCCCAAGAGAATGGACCTCCACCCTTCTCTGCCACACAGTCCCTCAGGCAGTCATTCTCCTTTATTTTGGGGCCTCCAACACAGCTGGTCCAGAATCTCAATGCTAGAACTCTCAGGACTCATAGTTGTGAGAAAAACAGAGCACATGCCAATGCATCTCAGACATTCAGGCCCCAAGTCATGGCTGGATTGCACCAACGACCATTACAACCAAATATCACATGGCTAATTCTCATAAGTTCCTTTCCCTTTACCAAGCCAAGACGTAGCTGAGGATGGATCAATGGATGGGTAAGTGAGTGCATGGAAGGGAGTGAGGGAAAGAATGGTACGAAATGCAGAAGGGAAGGAGCGGACGAGCCAACGACCAATGACCATTGACCAATGACCAACCCCACAATAAAACCAGGGATGGGTTTAAGTATCTCTCATGGGGAATCAAGAACCTCCTAGCCTTCCCTAAGAAGCTCATGTAATCAATCCCCTTCCTTAGACAAAAAAGGGTAATTAAAATAGGAATAAACACTAGTCCCTCAAGCCCCCTCTCTTGTGGAATCATAGCCCCCTATAACTCTAGTTCTTGTCCGTCTAGCAACTGGCCATGTATTTATTATTAATAATGATAAACAAATTTACATGTCTTGAGAACATTGGCCTTTTAATAATTTTTTGGGCACTCTGGCCTCTCAACATTGTAACAATACATTATTTAAAATGGGGGTTCAAAACTTGGGGTGTTACATCCCCTCCCCCTTATTTTGGCACTATCCTTAGTGCATATACAAAATATAGATCAAAATCTCAAATTTATTCAAAAAGATGTGGGTACTCTACCCGCATGGCATCTTCATGCTCCCAGGTAGCATCTTCAGGATCGTAGCAGGTTCACTGAACTCTTACCAGCTCTATAACTCGATTCTGGAGCATTTTGACTTTTTTGTCCAACACCTGCACTAGTTGAACCTAAAAATCTCCCTCTGTCTCTACCTGTATCAGACGTCAATCAATAACATGGTTAGGATCATGTACATATTTATTTAGTAAAGAGACATGAAATACATTATGCGCATTCATGGAAGTAGGAAATGCAAGCATGTATGCAACTAGCCCTATTCTATCCAATATTTCAAATGAACCACAAAATCTGGCTACCATCTTTATACAACTACCCAATTTCAAAGAGATTTTCTTGGGCTTCACTTTCAAAAGTACATGCTCCCCTACTTTAAATTTTCTAGTTGTCCTGTTCTTGTCTGCATAAAATTTCTATCTATCCTGAGCTGCCTTTAAATTCAGCTTGATCTTGACCACCTGGTCTTCCATGTCCTTTAGCAACTCTGACCCACATACCACTCTATCTTCTCGGTTGTCCCAGCTTACTGGAGTATCACATTTCCTACCGTACAAGGCTTCAAATGGGCTCATTCTCAATGAAGCTTGATACCCATTATTATATTCAAACTCAACAAAGTGTAATTAATCTTCCCACTTAGATGGCTTATCCATCACATACATTCTCAGCATGTATTCAATTATTCGATTGACCTTCTCTGTTTTCCCATTTGTCTGGGGATGATATGTTGTGATAAAGTTTAGATTTGTGCCAAATAATTTAAACTATCCCCTCCAGAAATTGGAGGTAAACTTCGTATCTCTGTCTGAAATGATTGTCCTAGGTATCCCATGCAACCTAGCAATTTCCTTCATGAAAATTTCTGCAATATTAGCCATTGTACGCGTTGTCTTCACAGGCACAAAATGAGCATTCTTTGTTAATTTGTTAACCACCACCATGATTGAATCATGTTGCTTATTCGTTTTGGGTAATCTTGTGATGAAATCCATGGTGATCATTTTCCATTTCTTCTCTGGGATTGGCAATGGATGCAGTAAACCCATTGGGTGCCTATGCTTTGCCTTCAGCTTTTGACATTCCATACATCAAGCGATGTAATAAGCAACATGCTTCTTCATTCTCGGCCAAAAGAACAGGCTTCTTACTACTGTAATTGTTTTCTGGTAACGAGGATGTCTAGCATAAGGAACATCATGCATTTCCTTTAGTACCAAATTCCTCAGTTCTCCAGAACTAGGAACATAGATTCTATTTTTAAGCATGAGTAGTCTGTCTTCCTTTATCTCATATTCCTTTATTTTCTACTGTACATCTCCTTGCTGTAAGTTTTCCTTTACTTGTAGGTAATGATGGTCTGTAACAAATCCATCTAAAATTCTTCTCTTCAAGTCTGACTGATGCATATTGACAACAGTAGCATGCATGATATGCACTCTTCTACTAAGTGCATCAACAAATGTATTCTCCTTTCCCTTAATATGCTTGATATAGAAGTCATATTCACTTAAAAATTCCAGCCATATTGTTTTCCCGACATTCAAGGTCAACTGTTCAAAAAGATACTTCAGGCCAATGTGGTCTGTCCTTAATTCGAATTTCTTCCCCATGAGATAATGCCTCCACATCCTCAAGGCGTGAACAATGTCAACAAGTTCCAAGTCATGGGTGGCATAGTTCATCTCATGTTCCTTAATATTTATGGACTCATATCCAATGACATGTCCATTTTGCGTGAGGACTCCCCCAAGTCCTTCCTTACGTGTGTCTGTACATACCAGACAACTTTCATTTGGGTCAACAATCTTTAACACAGGTGCACTAGTGAGTAATTACTTCAACAAATTAAAATTCTTTTCACACTTGAGTGTCCATTCAAATTTAGTTCCCTTATTTTGAAAATAAGTGATGGGATGAGTAATCTTAGAGAACCCTACTATGAACCTTCTGTAGTAGCCCACTAATCCCATAAAAGATCTGATGTCTTCCACATTTCTGGTTGTTGGCTGTCCTCTAATGGCTTCGATCTTCTCTGGATCTATTTCTATGCCCTGCTTTGAAATAATGTGTCCCAAGTAATGGATGTGATTTTGATAGAAATAACACTTACTCAACTTGGCATACAAATGATGTTCTCTCAGTACTTGCAATACCAGTCTTAAGTGATGTTCATGCTCCTCTTAAAACTTAGAATAGATAAGTATGTCATCTAGGAATACTATGACAAACTTATCCAAATAATTTCTGAATATTCCATTCATTAAGCACATGAATACAGTTGGTGCATTGGTCAGTACAAATGGCACCACTGCAAATTTATAATGCCCATACCTAGTCCTAAAGGCTATCTTATGAATGTCTTCTTCCTTGATTCTTACCTGATGGTATCCTGCCCTTAGGTCAATTTGTGAAAATATCTTTTCTCCTCTTAGTTGATCAAAGAAGTCATCAATTTCAATTCAGGGTAGAGGATACTTGTTATTTATAGTGTACGTGTTCAGTTGTCAAAAGTCAATACACAGCCTCAAGGTTCCATCCTTCTTTTTGATAAAAAGTATTGGTGCTCCCCAAGGTGTAACACTTGAACATAAGAACCCTTTCTTCAACAATTCCTCCTACTGCATTTGTAATTCTTTTAAATATGGTGTGCTGATTCTGTAAGGTGTTTTTGACACCTGGGCAACTTCTGGCGCTAAATCAATTAAGAAATCTATCTCCCTTCTTTGTGGAAATCCGGGTCTTTCTTGGAATACATCTTCAAATTCTTGTAGTACCGAGAAATCTTTGAGGCTTGGCCCCTTTGTATTATCTGGCTCTTCCACATGAGATTCATACAATTGACATCCTTTCCTAAAACATCTCTTTAGTTGTAAGGCTGAAATATCCCTTATAGAGATGGGTAATCGAACTCATTTCACATTGCTCCGTTTTCCATTTCCATCAAGACATGTAAATGTCTTGTTATGACAATCTAGGACAACATGATTCTTGTCCAACCAATCCATTCCAATCAGAATATCATAAGAACCCAAGGTATGATATTTAGATCAATACTAGTATTCACGCCATTAAGACTTATGGAACAACTTTTGACCATATCATGGATTCTTCTTTTGGTTCTAATGGCTAACTGAACCAAACTTGCTTTTCCAAGTTTACCTTTCTCCAAATGTAATCTATCCACTATCTTAGGATCAATGTAGCAATGATTTTCTCCTTAATCAATCAAAATAGAAACAGGTTGATTTATAATCTTACCTTCCACCTCAATCATATTGGGCTGGTACTCTTCTTGTCGATCATTTAAAGCTGCATAGATTCTTCCCATATATTCGATTGTTGTAGCCTCTTGGATGTTGTGCACAATATTCACTCTGTCTTTTCTGTGTGGGAAATCCTTGTACAAGTGATCTTCCTTTCATCCCCAACATTGTATTGGTGGTCTTCCCCTTTTTCCCAAGGAATCTTCTTTCTTGGAATCTCCCTTAGCATACTGATCTTGATGATTTCTATTAGGCTCATTCCTATTGAAGGAAGGTTTGAATCATTTCCTCCTCTGATCGGAATTCTCATTCTTCTTGTCCTTCCAAGATTTCTGTAGAGATTCTCTTCCCTAGCCTTGCTCATACATGTATTTATCCTTCTTGATGGCTTCAATCAAGGTCTTGGGTTCATCATACTTGATCTTTTCCTTATAAAACGCTGGCAATCCACTTAGAAATCTCTGTATTTTCACTTTCTCATTACCAATGAACTTGACATACTTTAACAATCCTAAGAACTTCTTCTCATATTCTGTCATAGTCATGCTTCCCAATCAGAGTTCAAAGAACTCCTGCATTTTCTTGTCATAGAAATTTTCTGAGAGGTACTCCTTCTGGAAGTACTTCTTGAACTGCTTCCAAGTGATCCTACTTTCATTAACATGTTCCACTTGCTTCAGTTGGTCCCACCACATTGCATCTTTCCCATGTAAATGGTAGGTGGAAATCTTGGCTTCCAGGTTGGACAAATAGTTATGCAACTGAAAATATCTCATGAGCCCAAGAAGCCATGCTTCGACATCATCTTCCCTTTCTCTTTCACCCTAAAAGGAAGGCGTCTTGAGCTTCCTCAACTCTCCTTGCAAACTATCTACCTCTTGTTTCCTTCTTTAGTGTCTGATAGGAGTCACCTCTGGACTGCTTACGAGATCTTTCGATGCATAAAACTTTCTTTCTGAGTAAGGAGGTGAGTGGTGTCCATGAGATTTGCTAGCACTTCTGGAATAACCATCTCTTCCACGATCATCCCTTCTTTCATGGTAGTTTCATTCTTCCTCTTGTCTTGAGTTTGATCCCTTGTTTGTTTGTCTCTGTATCTGATTTAAGCTCTACAAAACTCAAGCATTTATCTGACTTTTCTCTCTCATCAGTCTCTCGTTGTCTTCTTTGTAGCTCTGCACTTCCATCTTCATGCTTCTTACTGTTTCTATTAATGTTTCCTGCTCTCCTTTTCCCTTGCATCCATTGGACTTTGTCTCTGCATTACCAAATATGGTATTCTACCCTTTGGCCTCCTTATCATTATTGGAGGCTCCCTCGGCTTCTTCCATTTCCTCAATGCACATCCTGTGCTGATGTCCTTAATCTGGTTAATTCCCCTTCTCTCCCAAGGTTGCGTAACTTCCCGGTCAAGGGTCTATAATCCCGAGACAAATTGGCTCTTTGAAACCTTGATGGTTTCACTCTGTATCTAAACTCAGGCCCTTCTGGCTTTTCAGGCATAGGTCCGATGGCCCCCACGATCTTCTCCTTCGCCCTTGCGAAAATCTCATATTTGGCGCCAACTCCTTTTCTCTTGGCCCCTCCTTAGATGTGACCTTAGGCGGTGACCTCATGTAGACGCGCAACCTCGGCCATGCTCAAAGGTGGTTTGGAACAAAACTACTTTTCTCCATGCAATTCACCTCGAGCCACCACATCTCCTTTTGCCAAAACTATGGTCTCAATTGTGGCCCACCCTCGACTTCGTAAAGCCCGAGCACCTCCTGTTGCCGCAATGCAAGGTGACCATTGATATTGTGATCTTGACAGTGCTTCTAAACGGATGACCGAGATCTACCTCTTGGGAAACAACAACTCCGATTTACCTCTCCCAAATCGACGGTTGTGGTCGTTTCAGAATTACGGACTTCAAAATTCTCAAGTCTCAAAATTTACTTCCCTCGAAATACATGGGATTTTTCCACGCGTCCTTTTGAATTGGACAGTGGGGAATTACTTTGGATGATCTGACGATCACCATTTACTTTGGGTCCTTGCCGGGAATCCATAGCTTCACACCACCTGTTCTCCTGATCTAACGGTTCAGGTCTACTTCGGACGATCCGACAGTCGATGTTTACTTTGGGTCTCCAACTCTCCATGCTTTGGGAGTTTCAAATCTGAACTGAAAACTCTCGGAGTAATTTCTCCGGAGTCCACGATCCATTGCCACGTAGTGAAATACTGTAAGTGGACATGTGGTCCAATCAGGCTGGTGACACATGTCATGTCCTATCTGACATTTCAATCATTTGCATGCTCAAAACTTACTGATACGTAGCGCACATCCCATGTGTCCACGCCATCCCCGGTGACGTCCGCAAGCCATGCCACTTCGTAAATCCCAGGGTCCACATTACCTCCTCATGAAATCATCATGCCCCACCACTTCGGCTCTTCGGGCTTAGGGAGTTTCCACACTAGCACACTTCAAATACTCTCGAACTCTGAATTCTCGAACCGACATAAATATCGCCACGTGTATCCCTTATCGGATGACCCATATTAACCCCAGACTTCGAGACTTCAGATGTTACCACTGCAAGGACCAACGACTTCCATTCCTTCGGGACTTTAGGCTTCGAAAGACTCAAACCTCAACTTTTTTCAAAATGTTTTTATCCGAAGCTCGCGATCTACTAACGCGTGTCTCCCATGGATCGACGTCTATGATTTCTTTGAGTCTTCAGATTTTGGAAATCTCAACTTTCAACCTTAGCTTTCCCTCGAAGTGCGCAGATTTCTACTGTGTGTCCTCCTGGATTGGACGACTGAGATTCATTTTGGCTCTCCGGGCTTTGGAAATATTAATTCTCAACTTCTCCCCGCACGCTCTTTCTCGGAGTGCTTTCACCTAGAGCACATGATTGGTTGACGTGTGTCCTCCTATGGATCAACGTTCCCCAACTACTCCGACTATTTAGAGTTTCGATAATCGAGCACTAGAAAGTCACATCGCTTCATGCCTTTCAATTTGTGGGGGAACGCATCGATGGTTTGGAGTAACCCACTTTCTACCCCGCAATTCCCCTGATGCTGACATGCAACCCCTTGGTGAAATCGTGGTTTGGATTGCGGGACTACCTTGGGAAATTATTTCCTGTGCAACTTGGTTCCCCACAATGACTCCTTTCCATTGATATCACTCTCTAATGGGATCTAACGGTAGTGACCTTAGCCCTTTCTTCATTTTCATTGGATGACCCTTGTTCACCCGTCCTTTGATCCAACAATCCTAGATCTCTCCTAATCCTACAGTGGCAATCGCTCCCAAATTCGAAGGGGGACGACCAAGATCCTTCAAACCCCTTACAACGGGTCTATGGAATTCTATCTCTTGAGTATATTCTGTAACTCCATTCCTCCTGAGATTTTCAACTTCACTGTAAGAGTTCGATCTTGACCTAGAGACTCTGACCAACAGACCCGAGCCATACCATCCTAGTGTTTCAACCAGAATCTCTCATACCAATCTGTAACATCCCCATCCACCCATAGGCTGAGACATGCTACCTTCAAGCCCACCCTTGGACTTCGTACTCTTACCGATACCTTATTTAATTAATAAGAACACATAAGATACAAGGTTTAGTGACATGCAAAACAATACCCAGCAAGCATGCATAATCTAATATTTAGTTAGACGATAATTAAAATACACAACGAAATACATTCATACACAGATAATAATATCACAACATAGAGAACTTGTATTTATAAAAGAGTGACACCAACTGGCTGCAGACCAAGGACGTTCCACCCAACCATAGACACCACTGCTCTAAATATCAACAGCAGTGTCACCTCTGAGCCAGGGATATGAATACACAAGGACAGTTCCAGAGTGTACTTGGGTTCCCAAACCAGTCAGCTCTCAAGATCTCACAGGTTTCCCAACACCCACAACAATCCAAGTACCCAGCTCTCTTCTACCCAGCCTGTACCACCCAAGAAAATGGACCTCCACCCTTCTCTGCCATGCAGTCCCTTTGACAATCCTTCTCCTTTATTTTTGGGCCTCCAACACAGCTAGTCTAGAATCTCAATGTTGGAACTCTCAGGACTCGCAGTTGTGAGAAAAATAGGGCACATGCGAATGCATCTCAGACATGTAGGCCCCAAGTCATGGTTGGATTGCACCAACAACCATTACCTCCAACTATCCCGTGGCTAATTCTTAATAGTTCCTTTCCCTTTACCAAGCAAAGATGCAGGTGAGGATGGATCAATGGATGGGTAGGTGAGTGCATGGAAGGGTGCGAGGGAAACAATTGTACGAAATGCAGAAGGGAAGGAGCGAATGAGCCAACGACCAATGACCATTGACCAATGACCAATGATCAACCCCACAATCAGACCAGGGATGGGTTTAAGTATCTCTTGTGGGAAATCAAGAACCTCCTGGCCTTCCCCAAGAATCTCACGTAACTGATCCCCTTCCTTAGACAAAAAGGGTAATTAAAATAGGAATAAACACTTATCCCCTCAAGCCCCCTCTCTTGTAGAATCATAGCCCCCTATAACTCTAGTCCTTGTCCATTTAGCAGCCAACCATGTATTTATTATTAATAATGATAAAAAACATTACATGTCTTGGGCACATTGGCCTTTTAATAATTGTTTGGGCACTCTGTCCTCTTAGCATTGTAACGATACATTATTTAAAATGGGGGTTCAAAACCTGGGGTGTTACAGAATAGCGTCATCAAGCCACATCATCATTCATTGATAAATGCTTAGTCCTTCAATATAACGGTCCGTAAGATTCCATGTAGATCCATAGATCTACAGTTCTCATTACTTCGCGGCTTTGGGATTTGGAACTTTCCTACTCCTCACGTCGTGAATTCCCTGAAGAGTTGTCTCCAGAGTCTCTAATTTGGCGCCAAGTGTCCTCATCCTACCAACGGTTGAGATTCACTTCGACGCTCACGACTTCAGTGGTTTCATACTTCATAAACTCTTGGTCAGGTTCCTTTGGAGTATGAAGTCTCTAGACTATGGGATCGCATGCCACGTATATACTCATCCAACGGTCCTAGTTCAATGGTCAACAATTGATGGGGGATGAGTAGGGCCCACGTGTCGCTCCATGACGCATTCCTGATTAGTTGGGTATTTGAAGGTGGGTCCCTTAGATCGAAGGATGGGAAGGATCCCGAAGGATCCGAGGATCGATGTTCCATGTCACTTCGACAGTTTGGAATTTGGGAGTTTTAGTGTGTGTATCTCCCAACTTTCCCTCTGGACCACGTCAGATCTATCGCCATGTGTACCTAGCGTCTACGACCAAAAATTACTCCGGCTTGCAGAGCTTCGTGGGAAAATCATGCGTTTCTAAATCATCGAATGCCCAGACTCTCAGATAATTGTTGATCGGTGGACATGTGTCCCTCCATTATGAATGGTCTATATTAACCCCGCAACTCCGACACTCGAGATTTTCGGCGCTAGACCACTCCTAATCCCTCGAAGTAGCACTTCGTCGAAGTGCTTAACACTTCCCTTCCTATGTCCGATATAATGGTTGGTAGAGGTCTACATTGGATCCCTAGATCAACATCCCTCATTGATTCATGACTTCAACCTTTGACTATTTTTTAGGATTTTGGAGTCACAAGTCCTTAAGTCCCGAAGTCGAAAGAGCTATCTCCTTTCAGACTAGCGCAAGGTTCCTAGGTTTTAGTCACATGGGTCCTTTGGGAATTATTGGGGCCTTAGCGCAAATCCCTTTTTGCAGCAAAGGGGTTAAGGACATAGGTCTGAGCCCTTGGTCAGATGGGTGGTTAGTCTAAAGGGAACACACTTCTCACATAGAGATGAACTTTGGCATTCCCACTAAGGCGAATTCAAAGGATTGGTAGGACTTAGGAGTTTTCTTTACTCCTATCCCAACTCTCCTGCGGATTCACATCTCATAACTATATAGCAACAAAACTGAGATAAATTGAAAGCCATGAGATATAGCAGTTTATAGAAGCAAAGAGCCTATCTAATAACTTGTTCTAGTACTTCAAGACTTAACCATAAAAATAGACACTCAAACCTCACATCCAATATATTACACAGAGTAAGAAAATACTTATCAGAACTGGAAGATGTGAAGAAACTATTGAAAGGGGTGCTCGTTTCCTCCCAACCATAGGCATAGACACTCCTGACGGATTTACCACTGGACACCCTTGAGCTAGACCATGGTGCTCTGAGAGAGATTCTTTCTCCTTACTACACAACAGTTAGGGACAAAGGTTACTCTCCTCCTCCCAAAGGAACTTGGCGAATGGTTTTATCTAATCCAAGAAAGGATGTATGCACGAGTACTTAGTCACTCATCATCTTCGTTTATAATCTTGTAGCCAAACCCTGCCCATGGCTTCTTACATCAAGATCGAGTTTACAGCTCAACTGTTTCCTCTCAACTCCAGAGTCTAAGTATCCTTCCCTTCTCTTCTTAGGAGAGTGTTTTCTTTACTCTGTTGTCTGGAAGATATGTCTCTGTCCTAGAATTACCTCATTTCTTTCCTTATGTAGAAAGGCTACATGGGTCCGAATCCCATTTCATTGTTAGGCCTAGAAGCCTTACAAATGGGTACCTTGCCCCATCTCCTCATTAACTCTTGAGGATGGCCTTCCAACTACCATCCTAATTGGTAATTCATTTATGGGTCAAAGGACTGTTGAGAAATTACACCCATAGGTACTGGTCTAGTGAGGGTCATCTCAACCATTCTTGGTTTCCCCTCACCATCTCTCTCATAGAATCCATGGCCTATCTTGGAAAACTTTCCCCCTTTCAACAGTTGTGCAACACATATTCAAATTCTATTAATAAAATAAATTCATACATTGACCCTTTTAGACAAGGTTTCATCAAATCAAACATTCACACATATTTAGTCCACCATAGTCTCTTGGCAAGTTATATTTATATTTACAAATTGGGGGAAACATGGGTATTACAACCCAGGATACCTAGAAACCCTTGTGGCATCGACTGTAATATCAACTGTAGGATATGGAGGATGCAATATCTCGACCGCTCATCGAAGGATGTTAGGTATGGTCCCTTGGTATGAATAGGAATGAGTGTCAATGAGGATGAGTTTTTGGTGATTAAATGACAGTTGTTGTTCAAGTTTCAGCCGATGATCTAGAGTGGGTTCCACCTGTGCACTTAACGTGCAATTGAGGAGGTGGACATTACCTGCTGAGTAGGTTCATGGGACAACGATATTGTGATTGCTGATTATCAAATCATGAGATCCATCATATATGGAGGGTGAACCCATCAAAGTGATTATCATCAGAGAAATTCATTCGGGGGTGGTGTATGACTTAAAGGAGAGAGACCTGGTGGCAATGAAGGTTGTTAAGAGTAATCAGTGTCATTGATCTAGAGGCCCAATGGGTCGGGTGGAAGGTTCCATGTTAGTTCCATGCGAGATTGCATGACATTACATTGAATGGCCTCCATTATTATCACTATGGTCCCTCTAGGCCCCCCACTATCTCTTTAGCTACCTAATAAAACCCTGAGGATGATGAAGGTTGGCCCAAGTAATTGAGGCCACTGATCTAGAGGTCCAATGGGTAAGGTGGCAGGTTCCATGTTAGAGCCATGTGGGAGGGAATGAATGGATGGGAGCCACGTGTTAGTGAAGTGGCCTTTGGACCAATGAAGGCCTAAGAAACTTCGGAAGACCATAAATTTTGGACTCATATCTGAGCATAATTACAATCGTTGGAAATCTCTTGATGAGATAAATATGATGCTTCCCTCAAGAAGAGGTTTTGATATGGTTAAGGAAAAGTGAAATTTGAATACCCCATCATCCTAAGTAAGGATTAGGGGGGTCGGGTGTCTTATAAAGTGGCATCAAAGTAGAGTTCAAACACTAGGCCTGGATGGGCTAGAGATCAGTCATAATACTAGTATATTAAGGCAAAGATGAGCCTATTAGAAAGAGTTTCTCTACATTAAAAGTGTGTTTATCATTTGCATAATATCCTTAAGAAGAAGGTATGAATATTGAAATATTGTATTGGATTTCTTGCAACAAAATAAGTTTGTTGTGGCTTGATGGACTGATAGTTACTCCTACAAGAGTGGGAATAAGATGATAGACATTCATAGTAAGACCTGAATGTGAATGGAAGAAATGGAAGAATCATGTCGAAGGGATACAAAAGTTCAGCGAATAAATGAACTAGTGAAATTAATGCTACCTCTAAGCATGGGCAGTTGGACCCTCTGAAATTTATGATGATTGTTTATATGAGGGCTAAGACCCTTAAGGAAAACCCCTTGTGGTTAATAATTTTAGTATGGAATCGATAGAATCATTAGCAGTAATAATTTTTGTAGCTTAAATAAAATACTAAAACATGTATGCATAAGTCGTCATGTCTAGAGGACTGATGGAAAATTTGTGAGGTCAGTTTGCTTGAGATATAATGAATGAAATTTGCTACCGAGATAATATAATCAAGAAAAAGAAGAAGTAGTCCCTTTGAACTATGATAGTCCTCATAAAAGAGGTGAAATAACATGAACATATGAGTCATTTTATGAGATCATGGATGTACAAAAGTTTGTACCTTCCTATTGATTTGAGTACTTGTTTATGCATGAAAATGCAATATGTGGATATGTTGTAAGACATATGGTACTGAGTAATCATTCATGTAACATATATATAGACTTACTATAGTCTGTTACTAGATCTAGGATGTGGTGTCATGATAGATCATATGGTTAGTGATGATTTGATTATAGCAGCATAAGTAAAATGTTGATGATGTTGAATGCATACTACCTTATGAGGATAAGGTAGAATGTTCGATGAAATGTTGATCTAAAGTCTAGTAAAGGAAGTGCTAGAGAATTTCTAGATAATCAAAGGATCAGGTTGACATCCAGAGATGGAGGGTATCCATATACGTATGGCTTGGTAGGAAAGTGGTAATGAAAAGGAGTCTAGGAAAGGATTCCCTTTATAGAGACTTGTTCACCAAGAACTAAATTAAGGCATGAAGATAAGTGATAATGTTTTTTTTGTTGCCTTGGGTAGTATTGAGATTACCTAGTTATATTCCTGAATTGTAAATGTTGTTGTAGAAAATTGGAAATAATGACGTCTTGTTGGTTGTGGTCAAATAAGAAAACATAATTATGGATATGTTTATGAGTCTATTCATGTGGATGATTGTAAGTTCTCATCAGAATGGATGTTGTAAAAATGTAATAAATGTATATGATGGATATAAATATGTGAAAGTAATGCACATGCATAATGTTTGTGTGTGTGTGGATATATATGGATATACCTATGCTTGAAGGCATGATATGATTGTTTGAGTAAGAGGGAAGTAAGGAAAAAAGAATACTTGCATGGACTGAATAAGTGGATTGCAAAAATATGTATACTTTCCAGGTCTAAAAAATGCCATGGATGCATGCATGACCCTATATTAAAGGGCTTGAAATATTTTGATGGAATAATAACTTGAGGAGGGTGTACTCCCTTCCTCATAAAGAGATAATATAAAATTTTAAATAGCAATGAGAAAGAAGTGCTATGTTGTCATCATAGAAAGAAATATGATTATTCCTTTGAAAATTCTATGTAAATGGTTTTGAACAATCATGAGTGAAATGATATAATAAGATATGCAAGTGAAACTATGAAGTGTTCTAGTGGTGGACACACACAATATGCTCATGCATGTGGTTGAGTTCATTGTGAATGAAGAAAAAATATAATATTGTGCATATGTGGGTGTATAATCTGACTGAATGATCTGAATGCATGCTTATATTCATTATGGAATATTGAGTGGAACTCTGAAATGATGAAGCTGAGGTTGAACCAAGATTGATGTCATTTCAGATAGTATGTGATATGAAATAGAAGAGTTGCATATTGAAGAAGTTCCCGTTGGATTAATGAGAGGGGGGGGTGAATAAATAATAGAGCAATTGAATCCTTTTTAAGCACAAAATGCAAGTGTTATATCAATGTAGCATTATCATGCAATATTTGCATAGTAAATAACCAATGAACAAATGAGAAATCATACACATACACAGTACACCAGTGTTTTTACATGGAAACCCAAAGCGGGAGAAAACCACATAATGATTTTTCTTATATGTCTTTAAGAATTACATTCATTGGAAGCACCAACTTCCTTTGTTTTCCAGCTGCAATTAGAAGGAGGCTCCAACCCCCTAGTTTCTCAGGCTACAACCTGGGGGAAGCTCCCACTCCCCAATTCTCTAGCTACAACCAGAAGGATGATACAACCCCCTATGTTCTCCAGCTACAACCAGAAGGTGGCTACAACCACCTGTCCTTGCCCCGTCCAACCGTCCTAAAATATAAGTTCCAAATGTAGAAATTTAATGTCACTGAGAAACATGTCACTGTATACTCATCAACCAATTTGATCTGATCACATATACCTCAAATGTAGAAACTGAATATGTCACCGAGAAACCTGTCACTGTATACTCATCAACCAATCTGATCTGATCACATATACCTCAAACACTATACCACAAGTTTGTACCTCAAACCATGTGCTAGAACCTCACTGTTATACAACCTCTATCTGTACCAATAACTTTAGCAACATAACTCAACCAAATTCCCTCAAACATGAACCAATACCAAACTTCAGTAGATCTTCCTCAGATCAACTCTACAACAAGACATAAACTCCCAAGAGGGCATCCAACATATTTACAAGGAAAACCCTCAACTTGATTCATACATTCAACACTACACATATGAAAACCATACCTTTTTTCTTCTTGTAGCATTTTGTTTCCGTGGTTTTGCTGCCGCGAATCCACTACCGTTATTTTTCTACCACAATTTTTCTGCCACACTTTTCCTTCTATGATTTTTATTCCGCACTTTTTCTGCCACACGTTTTCTTCCGCACTTTTCCTGCCATAGTTTTTTTGCCGCACTTTTTCTGCTGCAATTTTTCTGCCGCACTTTTTCTGTCGCACGTTTCTCTATCAATAATACCTCCCCAAATAACTTTTCACAAAAATATATATTCAATGATATTCAAGTGTGATTATAATGAGAGACCCTTTTCTCTTATTTATACTTTTTTTAAGGTTCCTCAAGGGGTTACCTTCTAACCATCTTAACCCACTTTCCTTATTTTAGGGTTAACCCACTTATAACCACTTGTCCACTTAACTTAACCACTTTCCATAATTAGTAATTTCTACATTAACTTTATTATTCAAATAATTTCTTTTGCATCCTCTTTGACTTATAGTACACTCATCACTTCACTTTATTATTTAAATAATTTCTTCTTTGCAAACACTTTGACTACTTTGACCTTTTGGGGCTTCTAGATGACTTGTGAGGGTTCTCTAACTTCACATGGCCATAAATATCTAACCGCGAGGAGTTATGTGACATTCCACATACCACCAGAAATGGCATGACCTGTACTATCCATCTAGAATAGTTTTACCTGCAAATATATMAAAAATCATACCATTATCCATCAAACAAACTTGGGTCCATTACCCAAACCTTTGTGCTACGAAATTCGCTACCAGACTTTCTTCAAGGGTTAACATCAATGACAACCAACCCAATTAATCAACAGTTCCCTGTGGAGGAACTATATAAACACTTTTTCTAGAGAACAATGCCACAACCTTAATGACTGCTGGAAAACTAAGTAGTGGGTTGCAAGGCCTAT
The DNA here is from genome assembly GCA_010110895.2 of Picea sitchensis. Lineage (NCBI taxonomy): Eukaryota > Viridiplantae > Streptophyta > Pinopsida > Pinales > Pinaceae > Picea > Picea sitchensis. The sequence goes on along the minus strand of SNQJ01S0068563.1, from coordinate 24,743 downwards.
TTGTATAATAATCATGGATTGCATTTTAAAATGTGATGCATGAATTAAAGATACACTAATGAACGATGACCAATCTGATTTGGTAAAGGTGCATAATGCACTGGTTCATGATTAATTTGTGAACCAAAATTTTGTTGTTGTAGCATGTTGATTTATCCAAGGAGAGTCAAGGTGAAACTTGGTTGAAAATGATCAAGGAATATGGTAGATAGATCCTAGAAGGGGATGAATTACATAGGAAATAAATGAGAAAAGTAGGAACACTTTCCTCACTTTAAACTCTGGTTTATGAGGCAGAGTTGTGTACTTAAAAGGACATCTAGTGAAAGAAAAAATAAAAAAATGAATGTGTTTAAATAAATAGTCTTGGTCAAAATCCATTTTATGCAAAGGTAGTGAAGAATTATAAATAGTTCAGTAGAACTGAAAATTTCTAATTGAGTAAAGGAGTTGGGAAAACCGGGAAGAGTCACTTAACTCCTTTCTTATTGCTTGTTATGTTTCTCTGGGATGAGGAAACTGAAATGTTGTTATGTGTGAATGTTTTTGGCATGATAATGTTTATTGATTTAAATGCTATGGTGCATGCATTTTATTTAACATGGTAGCTGGCATAATTGTGAAATGAGATGATGCATGTTATGTATAGGAAAAGATTGGAGTTGTTGAGTAAGTATAGTTTCTAATGGTGGACAACCTCAATTAGAGGATAAATACAAGAGGTTTTTTGTTGAAATATTGATGAAGGGACTTTGGGAGTTCCCTGAAGCGTCATTGATGAGGTAATATCAGAGAGGGTTTTGGTAGCCAGAAGAAGTATAATTTTTTCATGCCTATGTGGCATGAAATTTGAAAGGGATTGGATAAGAATATCTCCAGAACTGTTTTATGTCTTATGATTATGATTGACTATTATAGGTCATAAAATACCCAAGTAGGTTATGAATCAAGAAAGAAGATAGCGTGAATGATGGAGGTAGGAGCCTCTAACAGTCAAGGATTATTGATATCCTTGCTAGAAAATTTGTGCACAGCTGTGTTACGACTGAATGTGAGTAGAAACTTCTCATAACTAGCATGTTGATTGAGTGCATTGATGAAACACATGTTTCCATGAGAGGGAAGGTACATGACTATCCAATGTGGAAGGACTTTCCAATATTCTGCCATAATTATAAAAATGATAAAGAGAGGAATTGGGTGGCCATGAAAGTCAGCATCCTGATTACCAATGCAAAAAGAATGATTGAATGCATTCATATGAAATTTTAATTTCATATCATGTTATGTCAATCTGAGGTCATGATCAGTTTGTGGTAGGAATCATATTCCTGTTGTAATGATAAATGTTGATAAAGGAACCATGTGGTAAGAGGTTCGTTGAGTTCCAACACATGAAGGAAAAGTGCCTAATATGAAATGTGGTAATTCAAAATCAATGTAAGGGTACATTGTGTAGGAGTGTGGCCATGGAAATTGGCATAATGATTAAATTCATTAAATGTTTGAATTGCATTTAGAAAAGTTTGGTATGTTGAAATGATGCATGTGTAAGGAATGATATTCCTTTTTTCTTTGTATCATTGAATGTATAAAAGTGATTTAATTGTTAGTATGCACAATTTTGAAATAGTTTGTGTTGTGACTAAATTCGACTCATAATTCCTTTACAAAATGAAGTAAATATTTTCTTCAATCATTACTTAGTTCCGTTCATTGATTCGTTCTATTCAATTATTAATCTTTTTATTCAAAAATATTAAAATGCTAAATATTTAATTTTCTAAGTTGATCAAAATCAGATCTAACCATCCCTTAAAAGTATGAAATAAACGAACAAGATTTACTTTCATGTACACATTCATAATCATATTAATCATACCTATTATATCCGACAGATCTAACGATCCAAAATTAGCACGATCAATGACTTCTAATTGTTTTCAGGAGTGAAGTTACCCACATTTTAATCATATATTTGATACCTAAAATATCTGATGGTTCTAACACCATTGAGATCGACGGCCCCAATTAAATTCAAACTTGAACTTAACCACCAATTAACGAATACTTACACCTCTGAAAATATGATGATTATACTAGAGTTTAATCTAACAGCTTAAATTCCTTTCAGGACTAAACTTGTGTAGAAATTAAAGGAAACACATAATATCTGAACTAATTAGATGATGACACATGGATTCCACTTACCATTCACAATCAAAATTATGACATATTACAACTGTTGATTGAAATATCACATGTTCACGCCTTAATTTCCATTAACTTCGGATGCGTTGATCATTGAAATAACCCTAATTGCATAAAACGTGGCAGGTTAGGTAATTTTTCACTTGGGATAGTCTGCATAAGGTTTTTATTAATTATGTTGGTTGTCATTGATGTCAACCCTTTAAGAAAGTCCAATAGAAAATTCCAGTAGCCCCAAAAGTGTGGATAAGGAACCCATGTTTGACTGAGGAATAATGTAATGAAGATCAATGAATTTGCAGGAAATACTATCATAGATGGATAGTACACGTCGTGTTCTTTCCAGTGATATGTGGTATGTCACATAGCTCCTCACATTGAGGAGATATGGCTTAGTGAAGTTGGAGAACCCTCATGAGTTTTCTAGAAGCTCGTAGAAGGTCAAAGAAGTCAATTATTCTATAAGTTCCTAGAAGAAGTTTACTAGTCAAAGTGGTTGTAACTAGGAGTTAATCATGGGTAAAGTTGTTGCAATAAGAAAATAATTAAAAATAAATTAGTTTCAACAAGAAGTGGTGAGTTTACTAATTATGGATCATAAAGTAGTTGCAAGTGGGTAAAGTAGTTGAAAGTGGGTTATCCCTAAAAGAGGGAAGTTGGGTAAAATAGTTATAAGTTGACCCCTAAAGGAAACTACTTGGAGAGTATAAATGAGAGAAAAAGGGTCTCCCATTAGCACCTATTGAGAACATTTAATATCTCTTTAGTGAAATGTTATGGGCAGGTATCATTGAAAAATCTAAAGTAGCGAGTCTGAAGTAGTGACGTTCAATGGAGAGAGAAGTTATATGATTCGAAGGGTGAATATTGTGGTTACTGAACTAGGGTTTTACTGAAGACATATGGAGGTTGCATAGATAGAAGGACAAGGATATCCATGATCCACAGTGGGACAAAGCACAGGAACCTATGAGTTTATTGAAGATAGAGCACAAATCTGTTTCCCAATCTGAAGAAAAAGGAAGATCATATCTATCATCAATGACAAGTTGTAGAGCTTAGAAGAGGCCATGGGAAGGTCTAATCACGATAAGGTACAATAGAGATATCTACAATAACAAAAGGTATGCTATATTCTTGTATTAAGTAGGCCTTTTGTGAATACTTGGGGTATGGCCATGGGAGATTGATATTTTTCCCTTGAGGAACTATTGGTTGAATGGTATATTCTGTATAAGACATATCTACATAGATACATTGTTACTGTATTGGTTGGTTGTTGTTGGGAAACTTCATTTGGCATGTTGTTAATATATATCTTATATTATTTGGAGCATGTTTGAGGATTTATGGTTGAAACCTATTGCTATCAGCACAAGTTGTGATTACATAACAGTAAGGGTTTTATGTATGGTTAATGTGAGAGTTTCCTATATGGCACGTGATCAATGAGACATACTTGTGATCCTAGTACATGGTTTTTTCTAGACATACTCGAGTCATTGATATGAGTGCTATGACATCATATATGGTTGGTTGATAGATTACAATGATAGGTTCTCAGTATCAGGTTTTATAGTAACAGTTTGACATAAACAAAGACAATGACTGTGAAACTAGAGAAGGTTTTGTAGTAGTCTGTGAGTTGCATAGAAGAGATCCGCGGACATCCGTGAGTTTCAGTAAAGAGATTCACAGATATCCATGTGTTGTAGCATAGACAGGTTGTGGATATGTAGAAAATATTTGAAGAATATTGATACAGGTTGTGACAGGTTTTCAGTGACAATTGTGACATTGACAGAGTTGATTCAGTGATAGTGATAGGTTGTCTACATTTAGGATTTATATTTTAGTGAGTTTGTACGAGGAAAGGATAGGTGGTTGTAGCCACCTTCCAGTTTTCTCTGGAGAACATAGGGGGTTGTAGACTCCTTCTGGTTGGAGCCAAAGAATTGGGGAGTTGGAGCTTCCCTCATGTTGTAGCTTGAGAATCTAGAGGGTTGGATCCTCCTTCCAGTTGGAGTTGGAGATAAAGGAAGTTGGTGCTTCCAATGAGTGTACTTCTTAAATACATATAATAAAATTCATTCCATGGTTTTCTCCCGCATTGGGTTTCCACGTAAAAATATTGGTGTACTGTGTATGTGTATGATTGCTCATTGTTCATGGTTTATTTATTCTGCACTTACTGAATGATATTGGTAAACAGATCATAAAATTAACAACACATATATACATTGTGGTTAAAAAGGGTTAAACACCACTATTATTGATTCACCCCCTCTCTAAGTAATCCAACATAAGGAGCTCTAAAATTAGTAAAAGCTAAATTTTAGTTAATCATACCGGGGAAAGGTAGGAAATCAAAACCCAATTTTTATTTTTCGATTTTAAATCTCATATAGTGAAAGAAAGAGCATAATGTCATCTAGAAAGAAAAATATTTTGCAAGAATCATCAGGAGAGGATAACCAAGGCATTGGTTATTTTTTATTTGATGTTTGTGATATGGAAATGAGTTTTGAATCCTCCATTCAAGTTGCAAAGCTTATTAACTAGGGGAATTCAAAACATATTGAACATTCATGGCTCTATAAAAGTAATATCTTTGAAAATCTCATCCCTCAAGTTTATAGAAACCTTGACCTCGTTCAGACATTCATGAAACTTTAAGATGTGGAGACTCATTTATTGTTTCAACCAATGGCCTGAGAAATATTTGTTTGACTAGAATGTTGAATTTACCTTTGGGTAATTCTCCTATATTAGAGCTCGACTTGTTAAAAAGGGTTGAAGGTTGGTCAATGGAATAAGGGAACACATTTATACAAAAGTTTACCATTGATCCTTCATACATTTTCAACGAGTTTCCGATTAAAGAATAATTTTTTTCTCCCATGGCCAGACTTATGGTGTCAGTCATAACTTCTATCCTCGGATATGTTGAGATACCTTAATTGATGAAGTCACTCTGGTTATTATGGATGGAATTACAGATGATGAAAAGGGCTCTAAATTCGAATATGCAAGCTTTTTGGCTCATGCTATTAATTTTCAATTAGCCTCATTTGAAGGTTTGAAATCATTTAGGTATAAATCTTATCTCTTCTTTCTAGTGTTATTTTCTCAGTCAGAATTTTATGAAAAGAGAGGTCTTCAATTGTTTAAAAAAGATAAAGATGGAAATGAACTTAATGTCTCAAAATGGAGTTCTATTTTAATAGCTACGAAAACAGAAGATGGATTTCTACAGTTTTCCAATAAATTCCTATTTAATACATATGACCTTCTCATGGGACATAAACCTCCAAGGATGCACATTTCTTATCAACAAAAGATACAATTGCATCCTTCTTTGAGAGTAGGTGATTGGTTCGTTTTCAAAGAATTTATTGTAATTAGAATTTATGGAATTAAATTAGGGCCTTATCAATTACCCATTTATATTCCTCCTATATTGTTTTCCTTATAATATTCCAGAAAAAGATTAATGATTGATCAATTTCATTTTGTCTCAAAGAACAAAAAGTTTTATTTCTCCTTACCTCCAAAAGTTTCATGTTTCTTTATTAAAAATAGGTCAACCATTGATCATATAAATAAGTAGTTGACGTCTTATAACTTGGAAAAGGATATATCATGGAAATGTAATCCCTATCATATTATCTCTGAACTACATAAGAATGTTGGATTACCTTTTTATCAACATTGTCCAAAGACTACTATTGAAATGAAAATTAACAAGAAAACTTGGCAAGAGGTGAAAAATGTCTTAATTATATTGAATTCAACTATCAATACCAATATGAAAACATAATTGCAAGAAAAGGTTGTAGTAACAACTAGAACATAGATTCACTCTATTGAATCTGAGTGTATAATCATAAGAGATGTTATTGCTCTGTAATTTCCAGAGGTTGTAGAAGAAAAGATAGAGGTAAATACAAAACCACTTTGGAAGCTGGGATCTATCCTTGCCAGCTTTAGAGAGGGATCTCTCTGTAAGATTTAGATTTGTTTTGATTCGAATGTTAGGATAGTTATGAAAGTATAGTGTTCGTTTGTTTGTTTGAAATATTTGGCCAATTGAATGCTTAGATTTCCATTGGGCTATGGGGTCTGTATTTTAAGATAGGGATTTGTTTCAGTTTTTATAAAGTTTCTTCACAGGGAAGGATAGTAAAATTGTTTGGATCTGGTAATTTAGATGAGGTGAGTGGGAACAAGTGAGAGGAAATTCCACCAAGAAAAAGATACATTAAGAATTCTTTTACTTAATTTCAGTTGAAAAACATAAAAATCATTCAAAATCCAGAAACAGAGTATACTGAGATAAATTATGTTCTTTGACCTTCTTTGAATAATTAGAATTGGAAAAACATAAAATGATGACAAAGAGTGAAAAACATAAACAAAGAGAGAAACACTTCACCAATAGTCTAACACGAGAATCCCGTGAAAGAGTCTTTTTTATTACTGGTCGATCCTCTTGAATGAAACACATTAGCTTTCTTGGATGCAAAAATCAACCCTTAAATACTTCGAAAAGAGAAGTATTTATACAATTTTTTACAAAGATCATGTCATAAATGATCAGGATATAATTTAGGGATATGTTAACTAACTGTATCTTTGATTACAAAAATATAGGAATCCTTTAGATCTAATTCATATTTCTGGTGTTGATTTGGTGGAAGTTGTTGATGACATGTCTCTTTGACTTTGCTTAGTTGTTGGTCCTTGCTGGCTAAAACATCGAACTCACTTTTACTCAAGTAACTTGCATAGTTTTTCCCACCTCTTTTTACTTGGGATTGATATCTTGAGTAATTTTCTATAAATTTCATCCATCTTTGTGTACTTGGAAAAAGTAGGCTTAGTAATGAAAATATGTTTGATTTCATGTCGGATGCTCAAGTCAAACTGTAATGTTTCCAGGAATGCTTTCCCAATGATGCTTCCTTGTATTCCTGCAAACTTTGAATTTTCCTTTGCCACTGTCTTCAATTTCTAGTTGTAATCAGGTAGAGTGATCAATTCGTCATTTATCACTAACAATATAGGAAGCCCTTTCTTGTGTATCACCTCAAACTTGTTGAAGAACCTATGCACACCTATGTCCATAACCTGATATTTTTCTTCCAATTGCAACATGAGGATTTTCTTGGTCAGAACCTTCTTGATTTCCAGGATGGTTTCAGTTCTGCTCTCTATCTCCAGATCTTCTAACTCCTATTTTTTTTTAGAGTTTAGAAACCTAATGATCTATGTGGCCTCTGTTGGATTTTCTCCCAATTCTTCTTTGATAATTTCAATGTCTCCTCTAGATTTCTTAATTGATTCATGCTACTAAAAAATGATTTGTATAGAGGGCCAGATCTTTGTCATGGATTTGGTGATGTCTATCCATATGTTTTCCTTATCTTGGGATAAGGTATTTTCCATGGTTTTTTCTTTACCTAATTGTTACAATTTTTGTTTGAGCCTCTGTGACTTATGCGTTTCTGCTTGATGAGAATCCTAGAACATTGCTTTTAGTTCCTGTAATTTCTTTACCTCTTCCTGTAACTTTTTAATTTCTTCCTCTTGTATGGACATATCCTCCATAGATTTCACTAGTTTATCAGAGCTATCTGAAGTTTGTAGTGGTATTTTTGTTGATGTAGACACTTCTTCTATTCTTATCCCTGTCAGGGGAACTGCATCTAGTGGAATCTGACCAACTGTACATTCTTCTCTTTTTCTTTGATCAGCTTGTCCATCTCTTCTTCCATTTCCCTTATTTGTGCATTTTGCTCCATGATCAATTTGAGCATCTCTTCTTTTTGGATTTTTTTCTCAGCTACTTCTGTAGTTTGTGAATCCTCTATTGCTGGAAGCTTCAGTTATTTCCTGAGTGATGCTATATCAACATTATTCTTTTTTATGAGCTCCTCTGCTACTTTGACATTAGTAGGATCATATCCAATGTTGAGAACTAACTCTTCCAATGATTTTATTTTATTATCCTTGGCCAAAGAAGATATCTTCTCAATCTTTAATTGGGACTGGATATTATTCAGGGATACCTGTAATTTGGAATCAATCATTGAGGTATTTGTCAGAGTTGAAAATATCATCTCTCCTATCTGTCTATGCATATCCATCTGGTCCACAGGATGAACATCGTTTATAGCAAACTCAAAAGCAATCTTCTTGTAATATGATGTTGTATTTGGGTAGGGGACTTGTGCTTGTAATAATTCCATTTACATTCTTCCCTTCTTTGTGTCAAAAGATGACAGTAGTCTATGCTGAGTAGTAGAGGTATGTTTCCATAATTGAGTGTAAGTGTTGGTGTTGAGAAGCTCATTCCTTTGTTTAATTTCCTTATACTTGTCAAAAATATTTGACTCCTTTTGTCCATGAACTGATTCAGTTGTCATAGTTGTGTCTAGATTTATTTGACAGGTTGGTGATGATGGAGAACCTGCAAACAAATTGTTTGACTGGGTTGAAGAATGTGGTCCTTCCAAAACTATGGTGGACTGCATTTCTCCATCTTTAAGAAAATATGTTGTGTGACTGGTTTTAGTCCTCTTTCTATATACATGAAAATATTCAGATGATACCTCTGTGATTGAAAGATAAAATTCCTTCCTTGATATTTTCTCTGCTTGATTTTGAGGTGTAGTGGTCTCTAAAGTGGTTATAGAGATAGGCTACTCCTCTGGTTCTTGTAAGGTGTTTTCTTCCCATTCATCCTGGTTCATATATATTTMAACCTCTGGGCTTTGTGTGTGCACATAGGGAGTGGTATTTTGTTTGGTACTSAGCTAAAAAATGATGCCAAATGGGTCATATGACCAAKTGAAGCTCAAAGGAAACTTCAACTGTTTCAAAAGGTTGTCTGCTTMTTCACCTGTTGCTTTGTTGTTGCAAATGAAAGGTCCAATATGAGTTTTGATTCTGAATTGGGATTTCTTCTTGGCCACTGCAAAATGAATTTCATTTGAATTTATCATCTGCCTTATACTCCAATGCAAAAATCCTCATTGGGAGGTATTTAGAAAATTTGTAAGGTGGCAGCTCACATCCATACACCATGATTTTTGTATAGTTCTTGTATAAATACCAGTCACCTATTTTGGCTTGATTCGTTAGGTGAAAAAGCTTATGAATTTCTTCACTAAACCTGGGTTATGTCTTGCTGCTCAGCAAAAAAGTAGCTGGATGGATGAATTGGTCAATGAAATCCTTGAAGCAATATTCTGTTGAGTTATTTCTCACTAATGAGGTCTAGAATATGACTGATTGTGGGCTTCCTTGCTCATTTAACTTCTGAAGTGTAAAAGGAAACATGTCTTCTTGATAGAATAGGAAAATATAAACCAACATTGAAGAATATTTGAACATTCCTTCAGTTGGAAACTTAAGGAATTGTTCATGAACGTTGTCAGCTAAAAATTCATTGAAATTGAATTTCACAACAACTTTTTCTTTTGTAGAGAAAATGGACAGAAAACCTAGAATAGGTTCATCTACCCATTAATCAGAATAATAACCTAACATATATGATAGCATGGATATAATCTGCTTTGCTTTCACTGTAAAAATGGAAGAGGGGTATGGTGGATTTTTATTGGGCAATTGGGCATCTTCAGGGAGGAAAATCTAAAAAATCTAGGCTCTCTGGGGAAAGGATAATTTTCGGTACAAGTCATTTAGGGATTCGACAGAGAACATGGTGGTGGAATCATTTTTAGGGATATATAATATTTGGTCAATTGTCTGAGGGGTAATTGTGAACAAGATTTCACAAGTGGGAGAAGCAATGGCTCTTTGTCCTGGCAGATAATTGGCTTGGCATCTGAGGACAAATTCAGGGAAAGGATAAGTCTGGGGAAACATGTAAAGGGGAAAATTGGACTCCCAGAGTCCAATTTCATCGCTCTTGTCGAGAAACATTTCTTTCAGCCATGAGTGCAACTTGAAGAAATCAAATTCACACCTTGGCTCTGCAATTTTTTAGTCTCTGTCTGCCAGAGGAATATGGTCTAGGTCGATGGGAGGGGGAAACATTGGGTTTTCATAGGTATCAAAAAGCTTGACCTTGGGAGATATACTTGACAAAATCAATAGTAAAAGGATGATGATGTTGTAATTACCAGGAGAAATTTCTCATGTTGATGGTGAGAGATGGTTGTGGCAGTTTGACATCTTAGCTCGACGCGGTCTTCACAGGGTCTTAGTTAGAAAACAGTATAACGGGAAGAAGCGGGGGGGGGTTTTATACACACAGTGATATCCATTAAGGCGCGGGACCATTACGGGACAACTAACGGTCACAGGGAGGGTTTTAATTGGATAACTGGTATGTTGTGTGGGAAAGGTGTCATGTAGGGAGAGGGTAGTAGCAGTGAGGAGAGTGAATGGTATCGAGATTAAGTTAGGTGGATTTCGG
>SNQJ01S0068562.1:122670-140990 GCA_010110895.2 Picea sitchensis | reverse complement strand
TAGAATTTTAGATTAAAAGGTGATTAATTGTGCCCATTGTCAATAGGTATACGCCTTTCGGCGTAATTAAAGGAAATCACATTTCTATTAGAGAAGGAAATTATTTTAATCAAAACAAAATGTTGGAAAATCACTTTGAAAAAAAGTGTTTAAAGTTCACTAATAAAAACTAATTTGTTTTCCGCAATTAATAAAGAACAGGGTTCACCAATAAAAGCTATTTTGTTTCATGTTATTAATAAAGAACATCATTTTAGATTAATAACATCATGTTAGAAACTTTGCAGGGAGTTTGTATTTCACTTTTTCTTTTGATTAATTTTTTTTTATCTACCCTTATGTGACTTTGCATATTGCATTAGAGCCTATATTATCTTAAGATTTTCCATATATGATAAATAAAACATAGTCATGTAGATCTTTTGACTTATGACCTAAAGTAACTTGAGTCATAGGAGTATGAATGAAATGGAAACTCAATAACATAATAGGTTAGTTATAAAATATGGACTTCTTAACATTACATTGCATGATGGATAATTCATATTAAGGGAGTTCTTCTCATTTAATGTCTTGCAAATACATGATGGATAATTCATATGAAAGGAGTTGTTTTCATTTAATGTCTTGTAAATACATTAATTGATATGCAAAAGTTATATCGAAGTATTGATATTTTGATAATACTCAGATTTTTTTTAGAGAAATTAATACAATTTAATATAACAAATTCATATCAAATTTGCATGTTCTTCACATAAAGAGTCCAATAGAAGTTATATCTAGTTTCACTTTCTTTAAAAAATTAAAAATGGGCATGATAATGTCAATTTCTCTTTAGGATGAAAGTAGAGACTAACAAAATATAATTTACCAAGAAGCTACGTGCATTGGTAAGTTATTAAAGACATGAGTTTCAACATTTTTCTATTAGTTGTTTTTATCTTACAATTACTTATGAATTTTCTATCTAGAAAGTATAGCAATGGTTGGATTTATTGTTTTTCTTTATATTGGGCATGTCATCTTATCAAGTTATGCAAAATTGACAAGTGTACTTTCTTATAAAGACAAGAATGGAAAAAAAATAGTCACTTTGAATTATATCTAGTAAGTTGAAGAAACAATGGTTTCAATCACATAAAACTTTCTATGCTTGCAACAACACACATGTTCAGGGTAGACAATTATATCGATGCAATCAAAAGTTGAACAACTATATCAATGTAATCAAAGATATTGGAAAAGACATTGTTAACATGCAAATTGTATCAATGTGATGGGATGTATTTGCATTTGTGCTAAACAACATGAGCCTATCCAGGCATAAAATCTAACCATGATGACATTCAAGACACTGAAACATAAGAGAAGGATTACCTAATCATTTTCACCTAGTTAGTGTATCGATCACAATGTTAAAGGGTAGAACCAATACAATCCCCTTAGAAGTTAAATGTCTACGTATGCCTCCACATTGAAAAAAGGGTACTAATTTAGATTAAATACACTTTATTAAGAAGAGCATCATTGGAAAGGAAAAGATGCTAATTCCATTAGATGAAATATTATACTAAGTTGTATGAATATATAATGGCGAAGTCAAATTTCTATTCAAGCAAATGAATGTTCCATAATAGAATCAAAAGTAGATAATAAGATGAACAAGAGATCACCCATAATTATTTTTTCAAAATGTATTAGGAGATCATTTCAAAGATTATGATTTAAAAATTTGAGCATGAGCTTGTCTTGTGTCTTCTTGGAAGATTTTTTCACCCCTTTTGCATTTGGGCGTGTGCAAGATAATGATAGTCTCTCATGACACGTTAGTGGCAATGTAAACATGGAAAAACAAAAATATGTTAACCTAGAGGGATGATTTGAGGTACTTTCAGAATGAATTTGAATATGGTGTAAAAACATGAAATGTAGGAAAATGAATTAACTTTCCAAATATATAATTTTTATTTATAGAAATTGTGTATGACTGTGTGAAATTTGAGCTTTCCTAGCAGTGACATGTTATTTTTCATGCAAAATATAATTCATCTATTTTCGTTAGTACTAGTGTTGAGTACCTAAATGATGAGATTTCCTTTTAAAAAATTGCAGAAATGTAGAAAACACATTGTTCTTGTGCACGACGAAATACCTTGTACCTAGGATTGACGAAATATCCTTGAAATTACAAGGTATTTCGTCAATCTTAGGTACAGGGGTCTCAACATTATTAAACAAAAAAGAAAATAGATTGTATACCTCAGTCTGTACTAGTGCACCATATAACTTATTTTAAAAATGGTTCAAGTGAAAAAAAGTCTTAGCAGAAATAAAAGAGGTATATATTTTAAGATTTCAATATATGTCAAGACAAAAATATATTAAAAATAGTAAACAATATTAATTAATTAATTACACACGCACATATATATGGAATCTGCATAGTCGGTTATATATGTGTCTATAGTTTCATTGATGATCAATTTGTGTAGCCTATAGAAAAATAATGTAAAAAATAGAGATATTGAGAGGTATTTAGAAAAATAGAGGTTTTGATGTATTTACATCCCAAACCACCAAGTTTTTCATCCTGAAAAAAAATATGAGGAAACCAACTTAGAAAATGTGTATGCTAGATTTGTCACTCTCTCCTAACAGAAAACTGAAATAAAAGAACATGCACATGCTTTAGTAAACATGCACGTTCCTAGAGTGCGCACATAATTTTATTCCTAAGTATTCCCTAGGTGCATCTAACATGATTGTTCTAAAGGAATATTGTAGGAATCTAAGGCCATAAACAACATCTTGACTCACCACAAAAGACCTTTCAAGGGTATCCTTGGTCTCCTAATGGGAATAGTCAACATTATGAGTTTTTGAACATTAAGTATGAGTCTTTGGAACTTGGATATGGTCAAGGGAACAAACCTAATAAGTAGTCCCTAAAGGAATATTATAGGATTTTGGGGCCAAGAGGTGCGTTGAGTTAGGGCGCATCTGAATATCTTCTTCTTGGGCAAGATGCTCCATCATAAGGTGTCGGATCGAAGATTTAGGGTTTCTGCAACTGCTTTTGCTAGTAACCCTAGCTGCATTGTTTTTGGAAGTTTCTCCTTCTAGTAACCCTAGCGACAGTTCCTCAACGGGCTCAATATCTAGCGGCTATGCTTCCTTCTAGCATTTTAGGCTGACTGAAGAGGGTGTGGGCCCATAACCTGTTAGAATATAGAAGATTGTGCTTGTTTTACCATTGACGATACCCTCATCACCCAACCACAGGCCAAAGCCACCCTCCGAGCACCTTGACCTTGATAGAGAAGAGAATCCTGGTAGAAATCCAATATCCAAGAGAGGCTACTGCACCAAGAAAGAATAGAAACCAAGCTAATCAGATAATCCCACCCAGAGGCTAGCACACACCTTCCCAGAAACTTGTGCACAAGTTGCAACTGCACCTGCACAAATCCAGTTCTCTCTGCAACTGCTGAGATGTGAATAATGAGAACTGGAGCCCTGTATTTATAGTAGTCTGGGCAGTTTTACTGGGGCCGACTTCTCCTCCTAGGTACTAATAAATTCATATTAAATATATTTTTGTAGCCGACAACTTGTCTAGGGTTTCCTTTACTTCTTTGCTTCCTTCCGGAGTATTCTAATCTCGTGATAGGTCACAATAGAGGTTCATACCTCCCGAAGCTACCATAATATTAACACTCCCTCCCCTCCCTTAGATCCCAACATACATGTGACCCTTCTCCTCCTTAGTACCTACCTTCTCCTCCTCCGTATATGCACATTTTGTCTTCCGTAAATCTCTCTTCCGTATATGAGCATTTTGGCTTCCATAAATGCGCATTTACGAAAGCCAAAATGCGCATATACAAAAGGAAAAATGTGCATATACGGAAGGAAAAAATGTGTATTTACGGAAAACAAAAATGTCCCTTTACGGAAGCTTTGTTCTGTATATGTACATTTTTTCTTTCGTATATGCACATTTACGGAAGCCAAAATGAGCATATATGGAAGCTCTCTTCTGTATATAGAGATTCTGTATATGCACATTTACGGAAGACAAAATGCGCATATACGGAAGATAGAATGTGCATATACGGAATATAGCTTCCGTATATGCACATTTTGGATTCTGTAAATGCACATATACGGAAGCCAAAATGTGCATATACAAAATCTCTCTTCCATATATGCACATTTTGTCTTCCGTATATGTTTATTTACGGAAGGAAAAAATGTGCATATATGTAAGCCAAAATGCACATATACGGAAGAGAGCTTCCGTATATATGCATTTTGGCTTATGTATAGCACATTTACGGAAACCAAAATGGACATATATGGAATTTGACCACTTCCATATATGCACATTTACGAAGATGGTTTGCTTTCGTATATGTGCATATATGGAAGTGGTCGAATTTCGTATATTGGCATATACAGAAATTGTCGACTTTAATATATGCACATATACAGAAGCCATCCATTTTCCTATATGTGCATATATGGAAGCCGACCATTTTCGTATATGCGCATATACAGAAGTGGTCAACTTCCGTATATGCGCATATACAGAAGTTCACCACTTCCATATATGCACATATATGAAAGCCGACCATTTTTGTATATGCGCATCTACAGAAATGGTCGGATTTTGTATATGCGCATATACGAAAGCAATCAATTTCCGTATATGCGCATATACGGAAGCCGACCATTTCCGTATATGAGCATATATGAAAGACGACCATTTTCGTATATGTGCATATACAAAAATCGACCACTTCCCTATATGCGCATATACATAAGCCGACCACTTGCGTATATGCGCATATACGAAAGTTGTCAGCTTTCGTATGTGCGCATATACGGGAATGGTCAGCTTCCGTATATGCGCATATACGAAAGTGGTCAACTTACGTATATGCGCATATATGGAATTTGACCACTTCCCTATATGCACATATAAAAAAATTGACCATTTCCGTATATGCGCATATACAGAAGTGGTCAACTTTCGTATATGTGTCGTATATGAACATATATGGAAGTTGACCACTTCTGTAGGAACATATATGAAAGTTGACCACTTCGACATATGCACATATACAAAAGTGGTCAACTTCCGTATAGTCAACTTCCGTATATGTGGTATGCACATATAGGAAAGTTTACCACTTTTGTATATGCGCATATATAGAAAGACTAATGGACACTTAATGGGAGACGATCATGAAGAATCAGTGTGCAGTTAATAGTTTGGACAATCCACAACAATGGAAACAACAATGCAATGTGAGGAACCGCGAGGAATGGCAACAACAAATGTATTGTGAGCCTGGACAGAGAAACCCTAGCATGAATACCTGAAAATTCAATGGGCGTAGGGGTTTGTCTTGGGATAAGGGTTTTGACCAATGACTCAAACACTTTCGTATATGTGCATATACAGAAGTGGTCAACTTCTGTATATGCGCTTATACAAAAGCCGACCATTTTCGTATATATGCATATATGGAAGCCAACCATTTTCATATACATGCATATTCGGAAGCAGTCAGCTTCTGTATATGTGCATATACGGAAGTGATCAACTTCTGTATATGTGCATATATGGAAGCTTACCATTTCCATATATGCGCCTATACGGAAGCCGACCATTTCCGTATATGGGCATATGCAGAAGTTGTCATCTTTTGCATATGTGTCGTATATGCGCATATACATAAGTGGTCAAATTCCATATATGTGCATAAATGGAAGCCGACCATTTTCGTATATGTGCATATACGGAAGTGGTCAACTTCTGTATATGTGCATATACGGAAGTGGTCAACTTCTGTATATGTGCATATACAGAAGTTGACCACTTCCATATACACGAAAGTTGACCACTTTCGTATATGCGCATATACGAAAGCCAACCATTTCTGTATATGCATATATACAGAATCTTACAACGTCTATATATGCACATATACGGAAGCTGACAACTTTCGTATATGCACATATTCAGAAATGGTCGGCTTCTGTATATGAACATATATAGAAGTTGACCGCTTCTATATATGCGCATATAGTAAAGCCGACTTCCGTATATGCGCATATATGAATGTCGAGACCATTTTCGTATATATGCATATACGAAAGTGGTCAACTTCTGTATATGCACATATACAAAAGTGGTCAACTTCCGTATATAGACCACTTCCATATATGTGCATATACGGAAGCTGACCACTTTTGTATATGTGCATATACAGAAGTGGTCAACTTCCATATATGTGCGTAAACGGAAGCTGACCATTTTCATATATGTTCTTATACGAAAGTGGTCGGCTTCCGTATATGCGATATACATAAGTGGTTAGTTTCTGTATATGTGCATATACGAAGTGGTCAGCTTTTGTATATGCGCATATACAGAAGTTGACCAATTCTGTATATGCGCATATATGAAAGCCGACAATTTATGTATATGCGCACATATATGGAAATGGTCGATTTCTGTATATGTGCATATATGGAAATGGTCAGCTTCTGTATATGCGCATATACGGAAGTTGATCGCTTCCGTATATGCACATATATAGAAGTTGGCCACTTTCGTATATGCGCATATACGAAAGTGGTCAGTTTTTGTATATGTGCATATACGGAAGCCGACCATTTCTGTATATGCACATATACGGAATCTGACAACTTTCGTATATGCCCATATACGGAAGCTGTCCATTTCCGTATATGTGCATATACGGAAGCCGACCATTTCCATATATGCGCATATACAAAAGTGGTCAACTTCCGTATATGTGCATATACATATACTGCACATATACGGAAGTTGACCACTTCCATATATGCACATATATGGAAGCTAACCACTTCCATATATGCACATATAAGGAAGCCGACCATTTCCGTATATGCGCATATACGAAAATGGTTGGCTTCCGTATATGCACATATACAGAAGTGGTCAAATTACATATATGCACATATACGAAAGTTGACCACTTCTGTATATGCGCATGGAAGCCGACCATTTCCGTATATGCACATATTAAGAAGATGACAGCTTCTCAGCTTATGTATATGCACATATACATAAATTGTCGACTTCAGTATATGCACATATATGGAAGCGATCAACTTTTGTATATGCGCATATACGGAAATGGTCGGCTTCCAAGGTGACATATACTGCAGGAGGCAGTGAGCATGGCATGATGAATCACTTTGGCCAAATTTTTTCCATCTTTTGAGCGCATGGAGTATTGATGCAGCCATGGATGCAAATAGCAAAAGACTAGCCATCCTTCCTTGTGCAATTCCATCATAATAATCTTTGGATTGTTTATTCGCCATTATCCAGATTCACAACTTTCTGGCATTTTGTGTTGTATATCTATTAATAATTAATATATATACATTTTGTGTTGTATGTTTATAAATAATTAATATATAGAAACAAAAATATATGAAACCCTTTATCTAAGTGAAAAACATTGTATTATAAAATAATTTTTAAGACTCAGAAACATGAACACCTCGAACGGTGTTCATGTTGTCAGGCCCGTGGGAAATTATCTCCTGGTGAGAGAATTGTTGAGAATTGATCTTTCAAAAGTGCTAGACTGTACCTACATGCATCTATGACATCCTTTCTGGTCTATTGTTGAAGCCCCATAAAGGAAATGGGACCGTCGAAGGGCTATTGAGTAGAGAAGGGGCACATTTCCTAGGGTGGGATAGGCATGTGGGGAATGAGGGACTGTAGGCTATTAGTTCAAATTGGCACATGGGGCAGATTTTTTCCTGTTGTTTGAGATACATCATCATGGTTAAGAATTCCTTTATCCGAGTGGATTTTAGTCCCAGCTCGGGAATGACCCATTGCTGAAAGTTCTGAGCAGTCTGGTCTAAGTCTGGGAGGAATGTGGAGGGTCTACACGCAGTTGGTGTATTTTTATCAAAGATAAGTGCCAATTGTGTGTTAAATTATGTGCTGCATCATTATTTATGCATTTTTTTTTATGGTTTTTTCATGTATATGATGCATGTGTATTTCTATTACTATTTTGTATAAATATGTCTATTTGTAGAGTATTTGTATGTTTAAATATTGTATACAATTCAAAACATTTCATGTGTGGCATAGCCCAGCAGGCGGATGCTGGGATGCTACAATATTATAATTCCAATGCAGGGTCTTTACACATATCCTCTTTGCATAACTCTTGAGTATAAAAATATCTTTACATTTAGCTGACATTTGCACAGAATGGTATATCATGACAATGATTCACAACATTTATAGTCATCTCTTCTACATAATAATCACCCAATCAATATCAATACAATCCACAACAATACATAAAATAACTATAACAAAAATACACTAGCTCTACAATRTACAACATAGAAATACATCTCCAACATTCATTTACACATTACATAAGGATTTAAAGTGGAAACCTAATTACAGTAAAAACTACCATTCAATGCTTGACTCATTTTTCTCTCTTTGTTATTGATTTCTATAGAAAATAGTTACAATGGTTTGATGGCCCCATGCCAACTTACAAAGCTCATTGAATTATCCATCTAAAGGCCATAAAAACTTTTACCATTACTTTTGTCTTGCTCATTCTCCTATGAGCTCTTTTTCTCCTCTTTGAGCCACTTCTATTCATCATGGATGTTGTATTTGTTCACCTTTTTCAAGTTGTAACATAATTAATGACTTAATGAGAGCTTTGACCTAAAAATGAGAACGCTATCTCTAACAACCTATATTTTTGGATAAACAAATCAAAATCAACCTCTAAATTGAAAAGTGGTGCTATCAGTGCCACCGTTTTTTTCGAGGTCAAAATTACCAGATTTTGCAACCATGGCCTTAAAAATTTCATAATGTTTCCAACAAAAACCTTAAATCAACCCCCAAATAAAAAACTATCACCAAAATGAACACCTTCTTTTTGGTGGGGGTGTCAAAATTATCACTTTTTAGATAGGATGGTCTTAACAACCTGTACTCTTATAACACAAAACTTAAAAACAACATCAGAATCAAAAAGTGAGAATCCTAGTAGCACCTCCCTTTTTTGATTTCAAAGTCTAACTTCTTTGAAACCCATAGCATTGACAACTCATACTCTTATAACCAAATCTTAAAATCAACCCTCAAAAAATTGAAAAAAGTACTATCACTTACATTTAAACCATAGCCTAAAAACCTCATTGCAAAAAAAATCATTGAAGAAAAAACATATTTAAAAAACATATTATTTAATTTTTTTATAAAATACATTTATAAATGAAACCTCACCCCTTATCTATCATTTTAATTTTTTTTTTTAAAACAAAAAAAATATTAAAAACAAATTTTAAGAAAATGAAAATAATTTTTTTAATAAGAATTTGGATTTGAGTTTTTTTTAATCCATTTTATGTTCAAGGTCCACAAGTTGATTCTATTGAACACTCCTACATATCAAGTATTATTTATGTTCAAGGTTCATAAGTTGATTCTATTAAACACTCCTCCATATCAAATTTTATTTATCACTAATTTCTTTTTAAAATACTTTTGATATGATGTTTTAAATTTAATTTTATCACTTTTAAATATTATGTATTATATGAATATTATAATTTATTTTTAAATATTATATATTATATGAATGTCATAATTTAGTTTTGCTAATTAAATTAAAGTAATAATTGAGTTCAAATAAAAATCATTTAAGGGTATTCAAAGAAATGTTATTACAGTAATTCCATACCATTGCATTGCATTATAGACAATATGAATCTTATCATCCTAGATAATAACATGATAACTTAACCAAATTTCCCTAAATGACACCATCAAAAAGTTGTGAGATATTAAATATTATTTTATTCTTTTAATTTATTCTAATTTCTAAGTTCAAATGTTGTGAGATATAAATATTATTCTATTCTTTTAATTTATTATAATTTTTAAGTTCTTGATGCCATTATATTGGGTAAATTTTCAATTTTAACGATAAGTAAACATTAATAAAAACTGGCAAATTTTAAAATCACTCTTAAGGAAGGAAAAAACTTCTCCACTACCCACTAGCATCAAGCAAAGACTACCATACCAGTGATTCTCGACAACATAGTTTCTCAACAACAAATGGGAGCACTCAATCATTATATTTCTCACTCGCGTGTCGACACAAACAGATTTATATAGGGCGCAAGCAACAAGCGTTCATGCAGGAGACTCTGACAACAACAACCATACTTTAAGCAAATATAGATTTGAATTCCAGCATGCCAACATTGAGAAATCTCATGGTCAAACACCATTACATTCGACGCAGAAAAGTAGTAGAGTAGGGGATCTTGTTTTCAATAACACGCCCAATGTATCCCTGCAAAAATTATATCCCGCTGTCAAATGGGATCTTAGAGGGATTTATTTGATAATTTATTTCTCCTGGAGGAGCCAAAATAATGGTATCTCTTGTTCCAGAAATTTCCATGCTCCATTGAAGGCCGAAGGCGGGATAGGGGCTTTTATGAAATCCAACCTTGCTTTGAAATAATTCTTGTTGAAATTAAACCTGTTGGGAAATTGGGTTGTATTGGTGGATCCAATGTAGAATATGGAGCCCATCCAGCTAGTCTCTTTACACTCGGTGGAGACCATGGCCAATTCCGGAAAGATTTGGTTCACAGTTTGGAGGAGTTGATGAGGGGTTCGAGATACATCCACTGAAAACGAGCATAACATCACGCTGGCCTCCTTTTAGTTAGGTACCCTATATGAAGACACGAATAAGAAGATCCTCGTCCCACTTCGTCACTGCTTCTCGCCCCGTTCTAGCCTCGTTGAAGACGGTGACCAAGAGAGAGACTGCGGTGAGCTTTATTCTCCACGAAACAATGACGCCCCAGCTACCCTTGCCCCTCAGAGCCCAAACACTTCTTCCTTTTGTGGCTTGTTGAAAATATTACCTCGCGCGTCCACAAGAAGGGCATCGATTATATTATCCACGGAGGCCAAAATATTTTTGTACATCAAACTCAATCCCTCATTGCTGAAATGGTCGTCGGTGCCAATAGTGGGGTAGACTCCTACATGGAATACCTAGATTGTAGGATTTTGTGCGATGGCAGAGTATAATTGGCCAAGATGTGGGACATCCTCTACCCACGCCATTTTGGAAGGAATCAACCTCTTCAACGGGATTGGAAGCATCAGCTTCACGGCCGACGATGATGCCTACCAGAAGCCACCATACCAATGGTTTGCATCTGTTTCACCACCATTCCAAAGAGCCACTACTGAGAAGAATGCTGAAGAGAAAGCTAAATATCATGGGCGCGCTCAGATTCAAATTCAAATTGAATCTGTAGTCCCCTCACGCTTCAAAGAATTGTCTGTCGGCACTTATGGAGCTGACAATGTTTACTGCTATGCAGGTCCGTGGACAACGAAAGTCAAGCAAATAGAGATGGCGTTTGGATTCGAAACGGACTGAAAATGGTTGTCAGAATCTAAGGCCGGAGAGGAGGTCGGAAAAGGTACTGGCATGCTATGGCATTCGCACCATGCACTTCATACCCATTGGCATCCATCATCCCATCTACACGAGCCTGGTAGCACGACCATCCAGCCTGTAGAGTCTTAAAGACTCTGTAGCAGGCTCGATATTGCTCGCCCAAATGTTATCCTACAAGTCACCTTTAGTTAAATACTAAAGTAACATCTACAGTTAGTAAACGGAAGTTCGTTTCATGTAGAAGAAAGTACTATAAATACTCTCTTTCATTTCCAGGCTCTTCCCATTTTACTTACTACACTTACCAACGAAACTCGACAATCGTACGTCACTTTATGATGTTTTTTATGCGTATTTTTAATTTCTCGACACGCGAGTTTGGTTTGTTCAAACAAAAAAATTAGTATTTTAATGTAGAAAACTAATTCTCTATTTTGTGATGAAAGGAATTATATTCTCTAATTTAATAAAATAAAAAATATAATTATCAAAACATTTGATTTTAAAAATATAATTGTCCAAACTTTTGATATTAAAAAATCGAATGATTCTATAGTGTAACAAATAAAAATATTTAGCATAAAACTTACTAAAGTATGCAATCTTGAAGAAATGGCTCTAGTCTAAATTGTTAGATATTTCAACGGTTTTTCATCCTGTTGAATTTATTTCTGTGAAATGGATTTTAACCAACTAAAAATAGTGATTTCTTGCAAATTTATATCACATGAAAAAAGCCATGTGGTAGAATAGTTAGACAGTTAGACTAAGCAATGCATTATCATTGTGCACAACCTTGAAAATGACTAGGTATAGAATTTTATCTATCTTGATGTATTGGGTTGGTGCATCAAGCTGTAAGGATAGATTGTGACAATCATAGTGGAATTTTTCTGGCGAAAATCCTAGCTGATCATTCAAAGACAACATATTGATTTTCAATATCACTTTGTGAGAGACATGGTTGAAGAAAATAAAGTATTGTTGATGAAGCTGGACACTTTGAAGAATGTTGCAGATTCATTAACAAAATCTATGAGCACTGAGAAATTCTCTTGGTGTAGAGGATCCGTCGGCATTGTTGCCCTGGATTGTTGACTATGTAACCTTGTAACCCTCTGTATGTAAAGAAAAAAACAAGTGGGAGAATGTTGGGTATCTGTTATATTCTTTGCACAAGTAGTAGTGTATGTGTTGCGCTCGATGCACAGGGGGGTTTGAGGAATTTTTTTTTGACTCAGGAATGTGTCACATTTTTCCTTCGTTTTTCATGTTGCCTCAATTTTCATGTCCATTGTTGGGTGGTTTTCGACAAATGGTTTTTGTCGATGGTTTTCTATTTCCAGTTAAAGAATTAGGGTTGTTGACTAATCCAAGCCATTGGGTTAGGGTTTTTGATGTCGTTGGCTCCTATATGTATATTGTACTGTAAACAATGTATCACTATGAATGAATATAGAATATGTTGGTTTTCCCGGTTTGGGTTTCGAGGGGAAAAAAATCTGTGTAATGTTTGTATTTTCTATTATAACTTTTCTGTTCTTTTACTGAAAAATCTATTTGCAGTAAATATTGTACAAGGTTCAAATATACACTCCCCACATAGGATGAAATGGTCTCCATTGTATTAATTTCCCCCATCAGATGAGAAATTTTTTGTTTAATTTGGCCCCGGGTGAGCCGCTTCCCTTGGTGCAGGAGCTGGCTTGCTTTGAAAACTCGATAAAGTTGGATCCTTTGCTGTTGATTTCCCTTGACCCGTGTGTCCACAATCTGATCACTAGTGTTAGCGACATTTCTTGTCCTAGGCACAAGAATATTCGGGTCTGCAAGTTGTACGAGGAGTGCCCAAGCGCAACATGGAAAAATCTCGTTTCAAGCTTCCAGCCAGTAAGTGAGAGAAACTATATTGAAGATGGTCCAGATCCTTTCATAAGAGCAGATCGACGGTCAGCGGGAAATCGCGGATAGTAGAGTTGCGCTGAGATTAGCGCAAATAGATCGCACCCATATTGTATGCAGCGAAGAATAACATCCATCCCTCCGAGGGACTCATGGCGCAAGATCCAGTCGCGTCGGCTTTTCGGCAGTCGTGAGTTCAAGGGGTGAAGGTTTTATGTCATTGTACATTTCAAAACCCCGAACCCCGAAGCGCCGATGGAGCCCAAAGTTGGGCCCGCAGTATCAAGGGGCAATCTCAGCCGTCCATCTGAAGCGGACACCTGGCACGCAATTAGGCTCCCCGCCTTTTCGTCCATCACGGTTTTGAAGCGCAAGTAGCAGCTCCCTCATATCCCTGATGTGCGAAGTAACGAGAGCGTCCAGGACTTGGGACCCACAGCAGTGTCAAGAGAGTTTAGGACCATCAGATTTGGAGGACGTGTGGCGCCCAATTGAGCCATCTCGGCGTTTTTCCCATCGCAACTATGATAAGAAAGGATCAACTCCTTCCTATTCACGAACGCCGAAAGCCCCTATGGAAATAAAATCAGGGTCGCGATCCGTGCTCATTTGGTAAACAAAAGAGCTAAGAAAAAGGGGCCAAAAGCGTTGAGTCTAGTCGCCGAAAGGATCATCGCGATTTCCAGATGCCAACAGATACGATTGCTCTCCCTATTTCTCACCTGGAGTAAATGACAACAAGAGTTGGTGGTTGAAACCTCCTTTCATTCATTAAGTGTGGGAATGGGGCGTATGGAAAGCGGTGTTCTTGAAGAGGTCCTGTGTATCAATTTTTTCAAAAGAAACCATGCCGAAGTCCTCGATTAGATAGAGAAGTCTGCACATGCCATTTTGTCCTTTAATGTTTTGGCTACCTCCCTTGCAAAGGCCATGCGAAGTTAAGGTAGCGTCTGTCATAGGCACACGATCATCCTGAGTCTGCATGCGCAGACTGTCAGAAGACATCCAGATGCAATGTTTTTAATGCAACGTCTTGTTTTTGTTGCTGTAGTTGTTTTTTAGTATATGTAGGCGTTTTCTCCATTTTGGTAAGGATCGATGGTTGAGAAAAGCTCCCGATTATAAAGTTTTGATGAAGCGTTGGTCGCTCTGGTTAATGTATAAGGCATTTGAGACTTCTTACTTTATGGATGTCAACCTATTTTTCCATCTCTTTGTTTACTGTGTTAGAACAACTCAGAATTGGAGGATCCAGTCGAGTTGCATTGTTGTAGGATGATGTAGGTTGGATCACTGCAACATTCACAACATTTCTAATCAGTTCTTGTGTTTTCTCAGTGCTGGAATGGCTTGGAATTGGAGGATCCAGTCGAGTCACCCTTCAGCTCCTTGAAACTCTGGACCAAGAGGATCTTGGCTTCTGAGTTTTTCTTCTTCAAGCTTCCGAAGGCCTGTTGCCCGAGGCAGTCTTGCTCACCCTTCTCACAAGTCTTCCATATACCACCCTTTAATCAACTTACTGACGGAAGTTGGATTAAGACCTCCCTTTCTTTCTACATACCAGACCCAGTTTCCTGAGTTAAAGCTATATCTTCTTGAGTCTTTACCCATATGATCACCCCATTAAACAAATTGTGACAATAAAAACTGATGGGCATCGGGCTTTGCTCCTGCAAGCAATCCAGGGGTGACTTCCGACGCTAACATTTATGGCGCCGTTGCCGGGGACGAAGTTGAATATTTTCCCTGGGTAGAACGACATTGAGCCTCTGATTCTGAAGGTGCATCAGACATCAGAGCCGTTAAAGATTTCTACTGTGCACCTGGTGACTCCACTGTGGCGATTCCATTGTTTCCACATCACTGTTTCAGCTGTGACTACTGTTAGCACACCTGAAAGCTGACCCTAAGGAGCTTTCTCGAGAAGGTTTCAGCAGCTGCTTTCTCAGCATGAGAAGCTTCCTGGGGTAATGACAACGTTAATTTTTGGTTTTTGATGGTGAACAAGGACCAAGCACATTTGAAGCTGCGCATCTTTCACCTGGCGACTCCATGATTCGAGGATCGATTAGCGACTCCACTGGTTCGATATGGAGAAAATTTTGGCTCAAAGGTTTTCTTTCTGTGACTTTTCCCAGATAGATGGGTTTCTTAATGCACTTCCTAATAGAGACCAATGGGAAGATTTCCTCCCTGAATTTCATGCAACAAGTTGGGAGGAACTAGCTGAGCATTTACTGGACTTCCATGAGGCTATTCACCAACACAATATCACGCATGAGGATGTCCGGATTAATCTCTTTAGGTATTCATTGAAGGGAGCCTCTCTTGAGTGGTGTCGATCTCTTCCCACTGCGAGCATCCGCTCTTTAATAGGTTTTCATACAGCTTTCAATTCATTTTGTAAAGATTCTTTTCCAGCTGATTATTTGTATGAAAACTATTGTGAGGAGTTTTCTTCGCTTCATGAAGCCTTTGCTGGCTCTGAAGACCATGTCCATGATGAAGCTTTTACTGTGGAGGAAATCATTTTCCATGAAAATATAGAGGTGTTGAATGATATTAATTGTGTTATCCCTAGAATGGAAGCATCTGACATCATATCAGACGCTTCTATTCTTTTAGATGTTCATAACGATCAACATGCCTCTTGTGGAAATTGCGAGTTTATGGAGCAAATGTGGTCTATAGTAGATGGCTCACCTGGGTATCGGGTTGAGGCAGATGTTCCTAGCTGCCCTTCTTATAACGACGAAGACCTCCCCATTTTTAAAGAAGAGATGGTTGTGGAGGAGGATTTTTCTCTTTTTCTTCAAGGGGTTTCTCATGATATATTCTTACCTAGGATTAAAGAGAAAAAGATTATGTATGAGCAACCAGAACCAACAGGTGCCACTATCCCTAAAACAATTTTTTTTTACGGGATCACTATTCTGGAGGAGGATCATATCAATGAAGGACACCCCCTTTTTGAGGTATATTATAGTGATGATGAGCAGCAAGCTTATCCTACATTTTATCACTATAAAGATATTGAAGAGCCAGTCAGCAAGCAGAACCACCCCATGGTCCCTATTTATCATGAATATGAATCAGACCCGGGGGAGAGCCAAGAAGAAGAGCAGAAAGAACCAGAGGAGTAGAATATTTCCTGTCCAGAGCCAGTCAGCGAGAAGCCACCGCCTGAGAACAATGAGCCTACGTCAGTTGTCCACCAACCTGTGCTTATTAGAGATATTCAACCCCATGTGAGAAACTCTGTAGCAGAGGAGGTTGCCTGTCACCAATTTTCCAAAATTCGCCACTCATTCTATGACCCTGTCGGCGAATACATGGAGTGGCATGTGCTTTATGCCTTGGAGCCGCCCTATTCCATATCAACTTCACCCTGTGAGGAGAAGTTGAAGAGTGTAGTTGTTCTGCTGTCACGGTTACACTATCTGTTGGTGATCATCGAAAGAAGGAAGGAGCTTCTATCTAGGAAGCTGCTTGAATGGCTATGGTGGAAGTTTTCTTTCACCCAGCACATGTAAAATATTTTATTAGCATTAGGACTATATATAAATAAGCTCCTTTCAGCATGTAGCTTTATTTTGTTACTTTTATTTTTTGGCCTGTATTTTCAGCAGCGGGATGTTTTGAGCATGACTCCATAGCCCAACAACAAGGCACTGAAGCTGCGGAATGATTTCTTAGAGCATCACAGGGACGACTCTATCCCCCATGGAGCCTAATGTTAGCGACATTTCTTATCCTAGGCACAAGAGTATTCCGGTATGCAAGTTGTACGAGGAGCACCCAAGCGCAGCATGGAAAAATCTCGTTTCAAGCTTCCAGCCAGTAAGTGAGCGAAATTATATTGACGACGATCCAGATCCTTTCATAAGAGAAAATCGGCGGTCAGCGGGAAATCACAGATAGTAGAGTTGTTGATGCAGTGTCGCACCCGCAGGCACGCCTGCTCATAGGATCTTCTCTTTCCTCGGCCCAAAGAAAACTAACCGGTCCTCTTATTTCCCTATCGGGAAATCTTCACCCACAGATCTCTTTCCGCGACTCCCCCTCTCTTTACTTATCGGGGAATCAGACTTCACAACCTTGCGAGGTCAATGATCGAGCGTAGGACTCTCGAATCTCCGAGACTCGATATGAGTCAACGCTGACCCTTCCGTTCCTTTGTCGGGACTTTCTCTATCAAGATCTCGGCACTCGCGGTGTCGATCAACTCGGTTCTCCAACTCCTGAGTCCCGATATGCCGAAATTCCGATGAGCTCGCGACTTTGACTTTTCAACAGTCCCGTCATCTCGTCGGGATTTCAGACTTCGTGGGATCGCGAATCCCGATGTCTAATGTTTCGGGACTTTACTTTTCCCGAACCCCGATACAGTGTGCTACCTGTCCACCACCAACTCCTGTGGCCCCACACTGTACTTGTAGCCGTCGGGATATCGCGTATCGCGATTTCGCGACTCTCGTTACCAAATCTTCAATTCCTTTCTTACAAAATCCTGATAGGCGATTTCACGAATATTCCAACGCCCCTAGCTGGCTTGGATCAACGTCTCTGCCCCTTCTAAGCTTTAAACACTATGGGAATATCTGCAGTATCCCCCTGCACCGCCACAATATCCAACGGCTCACGGTGATTCACTGATTTTCCCTGGAAGATATCGATCGTCCGTTCTTCCTTATGCAATCCATGAAATGAGTAAGTGTTCTTCCACAGAACTTATCCACCTGCGTGAAAAATTGCGACACTTCTTGCCAACCTTCAAGGCACAACTTTTCTATGTTGTCCTTCAACAAATCCGAAGGTCCTATCCCTCCTGATATTTTCCTCACGACCTCA
>SNQJ01S0068562.1:104505-115224 GCA_010110895.2 Picea sitchensis | reverse complement strand
CTTCGGGATATCGCGTATCGCGATTTCGCGACTCCCATTACCAAATCTTCGATTCCTTTCTTACGAAATCCCGATAGGCGATTTTGCGAATAATCCAACGCCCCTGGCTAGCTTGGATCAACGACTCTGCCCCTTCTGAGCTTTAAACTCTATGGGAATATCTGCAGTATACCCCTACACCCCCGCGAGATCCAACGACTCATGGTGATTCACTGATTTTCCTTGGAAGATATCGACCGTTCGTTCTTCCTTATGCAATCCACGAAACGACTAAGTGTTCTTCCACAGAACTTATCCACCTGCGTGCAAACTTGCGACGCTTCTTGCCAACCTTCAAGGCACAACTTTTCTACACTGTCCTTCAACAAATTCGAAGGTCCTATCCCTCCTGATCTTTTCCCCACAACCTAAAGTCCTTCAAGAAAACTCTTGCACGCACTCCTTGCTGCAAACCTTCAACAACGTCGAAGTGTTGAAGTCACTTGACTCTGCGCACACCTGCAGCAACAGTCTGTCAAATGCTTCACTCAGGTTCGCAACCCTGAGACTTTTACCTGGCCCGCGCACTCCTTGCACGACTCATGTGCCCAACTGCACTTCTGGATGAATGAGAACAAAAACTATCTCTATCTGAACCCTCTGTCAACGCACTCCTTGGAGACACTTCAACTGCACTCCTTGCAGGAATTCTCTGGCTCAAATAGAGAAACAATTGAAACTCATTCCATCTCCCTCTCAGACTTCAATTCATACATGAAATCACATACAAAGCATATAAAATCAAATGTATAACATGAAGAAAATGTTCATGAGCCTATCATTAAGCACCAATACACAGAGAACAACACAAACCATGAATTTGAATCAAAGCTTTCTATTAATTCAAATGTCTGTACATGGGTGTTTTAACATAGCTCTCTGCTTCTTCTTGCTCCAAATGCTTCTGAATAATGTTACAATGCACAATGAGGGTGTCTATATCTCGTTTCCTTCTTGCGCTCTACAACTGTATAGTCTAGAATTAAATTCTATCTACTTTACATTAACTATTTTAAATGTCATCTACCTACTAAGGACGAGAGTTATCCGCTCAAGGTCCATTTACAATATACAAGTGTGCCTCATCTTAATGGCTCATTTAAGATTTACACAACAATTCCAAAGTGTTTTCAAAATTTGTGCTAGCTTGTCCTACTGTCCTCCGCTTCCGTACTGGCTCGCTTGATGTGTTGGCGATGCTCCTGCATCAGTTGCACCGAGATTAGTGCAAATAGATTGCGCCCACATTGTATGCAGGGAATAATAACAACCGTCCATCCGAGTGACGCGTGGCGCAATATCCAGTCAGATCGGCTTTTCGGCGGTCGCAAGTTCAAGGGGTGAAGGTTTTATGTCGTTGTACATTTCGAAACCATGAACCCTGAAGTGTCGATGGCGCCCAAAGTCGGGCCGACAGTATCAAGGGGCAGTCCCAGCCGTCCATCTGAAGCGGACACCTGGCACGCGATTAGGCTCCCCGCCTTTTTGCCCATCGCGGTTTCGAAGCGCAAGTAGCAGCTCCCTCATATCCCCGATGCGCGAAGTAATGAGAGCGTCTAGGACCTGGCGCCCACAACAGCGTCAGGAGAGTTTAGGACCATCAGATTTGGAGGACGTGTGGCAGCCAATTGAGCCGTCTCGGCGTTTCTCCCATCCCAACTATGATAAGCAAGGATCAACTCCTTCCTATTCGCGAACGCTGAAAGCCCCTATGGAAATAAAAGCAACGTTGTGGTCCGTGGTCATTTGGGAAACAAAAGACCTAAGAAAAAGGGGCCAAAAGCATTGAGTCCAGTCTCCGAAAGGATCATCGCGATTTCCAGATGCCAACGGATACGATTTCGCTCCCTGTTTCTCACCTGGAGTAAATGACAGCAAGAGTTGGTGGTTGAAGCCTCCTTTCATTCATTAAGTGTGGGAATGGGGCGTATGGCAAGCAGTCTGCTCGAAGAGGTCATGTGTATCGATTTTTTAAAAAGAAACCATGCCAGAGTCCTCGATTAGACAGAGAAGTCTGCTCACGCCATTTTGGCCTTTAATACTTCTTCTACCTCCTCTGCAAAGGCCATGCGAAGTTAAGGTAGCGTCTGTCATAGGTGCACGATCATCCTGAGTCTGCATGCACAGACTGTCAGAAGACATGCAGACGCAATGTTTTTAATGCAATGTCTTGTTTTTGCTGCTGTAGTTGTTTTTTAGTATATGTAGGCGTTTTCGCCATTTTGGTAAGGATCGATGGTTGAGAAAAGCTCCCGATTGTAAAGTTTTGATTAAGCGCTGGTCGCTCTGGTTAATGTATAAGGCATTTGAGACTTCTTACTTTATGGATGTCAGCCTCTTTTTCCATCTCTTTGTTTACTGTGTTAGAACAACTCAGAATTGGAGGATCCAGTCGAGTTGCGTTGTTGTAGGATGATGTAGGTTGGATCACTGCAACAGTCGCAGCGTTTCTAATCAGTTCTTGTGTTTTCTCAGCGCTGGAATGGCTTGGAATTGGAGGATCCAGTCGAGTCACCCTTCAGCTCCTTGAAACTCTGGACCAATAGGATCTTGGCTTCTGAGTTTTTCTTCTTCAAGCTTCTGAAGGCCTGTTTCCTGAGGCAGTCTTACTCACCCTTCTCACAAGTCTTCCATCTACCACCCTTTAATCAACTTACTGACGGAAGTTGGATCAAGACCTCCCTTGATTTCTACATACCAGGCCCAGTTTCTTGAGTTAAAGCTATATCTTCTTGAGTCTTTACCCATTCGATCACCCCATTAAACAAATCGTGACAATAAAAACTGATGGGCGTTGGGCTCTACTCCTGCAAGCAATCCAGGGGTGACTTCCAATGCTAACAACTAGATTCTTGTTTCATGGAGTCAGGGTTGAGATCTATTGGTGTCAATTGTTCTGCTATCTCTGACGTGTCCAACAATGTTAGGAAACATGTTCGAAGGAGAACCACGTCGAACACTCTGTGTAAGACAAGGAAAGAGAGAATGTTGAGCTCGAAAGCATTGTCACCCATAGCCTTGGTGATGGTGTAAGGTCCATAAGGGAGTGAGAGAATCTTTCGATGGGGCCCTCTAAGGTGTTCTTTCTGCAAGTGCAACCAACCTTTGTCTCCCACTTGAAGTTTATGTGGCACCGAGTGTTGATAATGGTGCTCCTTGTACTTGGCATTGGACTTCTATAAAATATCCTAAAACTTTTGGTGGATGTGATGGATCCGCTCAATGAATGAGGTGGCTTTGTCAGCTTTAGTTGGAGAAGGGGATGAGTCGGTCGAGGTGGTTGCAAGGGGTAGTGAAACATCCATGGGATCCAATGGTTGGAATCCCAAACCCAGCTAAAAGGGGCTATAGTTGGTTGAGCTATGTAGGGCTCGGTTGTAGCTATGTTGAACATATGGAAGACTCTCATCCCATGTGCAGGGGTGCTTGGAATTGTACATGTGCAGGATATGCATGATCATCCAATTGATGACCTCAATTTGGCCATCTGTCTGGGGGTGTAAGGTAGTGGATTTAGTGAGTTTGGTGTCCATCAGTGACCAAAGGCTCTACCAAAATGTGTTGAGGAACCCACTCTCCTAATTTGAGACAATGGTTTTTGGTATTCCAAAATGTACCCATAGTCACTCAAAGAAGAGTTTGGAAGCAGCCTCTACTATGATTCTCTTTTTATAGGCAACTAGAATCACCATCTTCGAAGAGTGAACAAAAACCACAAAAACACAATCATTTCCCCTCTTGGTTGACGAAAGGATCGACATGTATTCCATTGACATGGATTCCCATGGCCTGTCAGGAGTAGGAAGAGGGGTGTATGGGCCATGTTTCTTAGTTGTTGGTTTGGCAATAACACAGGGAGTGTAGGAGTTGATATACTTGACGACATCCTATCAAAGTTTTGGTCAGTAGAAATGTTTCTGCAGCACTGTAATTGTCTTTTCGACGCCGAAGTGTCCTCCCACCCAACTGTAGTGTTCTTCCTAGATCATCTTCACTCGCTTGCTTTATGGAACACAGAGATGGCCCAAATGACACAAAAACCCATCCTGAAGATGGAAATTAGCAACAATTAAGTTTTCTCTCAACATTTGGTAGGTGGTGGTGAAGTCATGGTTTGTCTCATAGAGGTGGAGCCATCTGGAAGCCTCATGGTCACAAGAGTCTAGCACCATGGTGAGTGTCACGACAAGAGGTTACTTGAGGTCATTAACGACTAGGTTGGTACTTCTTGTTTTATACTTGAGGTGGAATTGTTGCATGTATGTGGACCACTTCTTATGGTGGTCATTTTGCAATTTTCCTTATGTCTGCATGAACTGCAGTGGCTTATGATCAGTGTGGATGACTATCTCCTTCCAAAGAATGTGATGTCTCCATTGACGGTAGGTTTGCACAATGGAGTACATTTCTTTGTCGTACGTAGGGTACTTACGAAAAACATTTGATAGTGTCTCATTATGATAGGCCATGGGGTGGTCGTGCTGAGTGAGAAAGGCGCCCAAAACATAGTATGAAGCATCTGTCTTGATCTCAAAGGCTTGTTGCAGCTCCGATGATGAAAGTATTGGGGCTGAGAACAAGAGTGACTTCAAATCATCGAATTTTTTTTTTTGGGACATGCCCCACACAAAGTCTTTCTTACCACCACCATTGGTTGCTTGGATGAGGGCCCATGCAATATAGGAGAGTTCCAACATGAACCTACGATAGAAATTGTCAAGGCCCAAGAAGTTGTGAAGCTCGGTAAATGTGGTTGGGGAGGGCCAATCACGAATGACCTGGATCTTGGATGGATCCACATGCACACCATGTTGATTAATGATGTAGCTTAGGTAATGGACCTTGTCCATATCGAAGGATCATTTTTCCAAGTTGGTATAAATCTTGTGCTGTCGTAGGGTGTGCAGAACCTGTTGAATATGTTGCAAGTGTTTCGCCCAAGTCTTGATGTATATGTGGATGTCATCTAGATTCACCACTACAACAGTATTGGTGAAAGGTTGCAAGATATCGTCCATCATCCTCATGAAATTTGTTGGAGCATTTGTCAAATCAAAAGAATGACCAACCATTCAAAAATACCTTCTTTTGACTTGAAGGCGATCTTCCATACATCTGTCTATTTTATTGGGACCTGGTGGTAGCTAGACCTCAGATTAATTTTACTGAAGTATTTCCTCCCTGTGAGCTAATCAAGGAGGTCATCGATTTGAGGAATCGGGTACCAGTTCCAGACTGTGATTTTATTAAGGGCTCGGTAATCAATGTAGAATCACCAGGTCCCGTCTTTCTTCTGCATCAACACGATTGGGATCCCACAAGGCGATGAGATGGGATAGATGTG
Organism: Picea sitchensis; assembly: GCA_010110895.2. NCBI lineage: Eukaryota > Viridiplantae > Streptophyta > Pinopsida > Pinales > Pinaceae > Picea > Picea sitchensis. The sequence continues at coordinate 109,841 of SNQJ01S0068562.1, read as the reverse complement.
CCCCTTGTGGAGTACTTCTTGGATATGTCGCTTGATCTCCTCATTCTCTAACAAAGAGCAACGGTAGAATGGACCATTGGAAAATGATGTGTTGAGGGTCATATCGATGGGATTCTTGACATGACAGTGCAGAGGTACCCCGGTAGGTGAGGAGAAGATATTTGAGTATTCTTCCACAACCTTATCCACTTGCTTTTGCTGTGTGGAGAGGTCGGATGCGAAGCCGTTAGATGTAGTTGTGATATTTCACTTACTCTAAGAGTGAATCATGAAAAAGACAAAATTCTCGGTCTGAGAGATGACCTTCCTACATTGCTTGGAAGAGATCAAGGAAATAGCAGTAGGTGGGACTACCTCGGGCATCCTGTACAATTTCATGTCCAAAGTAATAATAATAGTGTGAGGCCTAGACTCATATACAACATGACGTTTCGATAGATAAGGTTGACCCAAAAGAACATTACAAAATTCGAGAGGAACAACATCACAAAATACCTCGTCTTTGAAGGGTTTGATGTCGTACGATATGTGAAAATATTGGTTGATAGGGAGATCGCTTCCTTGGAGGAGCCATCCAATGGCGTAGGGATGTTGGTGGGACGTTGTCGGCAGGGCTAGCTACTTGACGACCTCTAATGAGATAAGATTCTTCTGGCTATCACTATCAACAATGAAGTGCAGCGGGGTGCCTTTCACCCCCATATTTGAATGAAAAAGGCACTCACCTTCCTCCGACTCATCTGGTTCACTGGGATGGAGCTTTGTCGTATCAATGGTGGCACTAGGTTATGCGTCAATGATCCATCTTCCCATTATCTTTCTTTGTTTTTCTGATGTCCTTCTTTGCCTGCAACTTGGATTGGTTGTCCTAAGGCTGTCCATATTTACTTTGACCTTTATTCTGCAGATTGGGGCCGACCTTTCCTTTCTTTTGCTGCGAGGGTTTCCTAGGCCCAAATTTCTACATCTTTTGTTTAAGCTTTTTCTCGATTTTGACGGCATATCAATAGCTCACACCCAATGACGAGATGTCCAGAAACTCCATTTAAGCATGGATGTATCTATGCAAACCACCTCGATACTTGAGCACCAGATGTCGCTCATAATCTTTGATACCCATCTTGGTGCGCAAGGTATGGAAGATATTTGTGAACTCTAGTATTGCTTGGTCTCTTTCTTGTCACAATGTGGTCCATTTTGTATACAGGTCGTTATAACTTCCGACATAGTATTATTGTTCCTTAATAGCATCCTTGAAGGAGTTCGAGGTGACCGTGACTATAAATAATGAGGGTTCCTCTATTTTCTTTTGCTCACTTAAATTTTCCCACCAATCTTTGACATGGGGAACGACTTTGAGGAGCACAAACGTAATCTTTTCTCTATTCGAAAATTTATGGAAAAAAAAATACCCTTCTAGTAGATTCAACCATTTGTCTACAACATCTTCATCTATGTCACCTTCAAATATAGGAATATCAAAGTTGATTTGTACCTTGAAGGGGGTGGCGTCTCCGCTCGACGAAGATGTGTCGCCTGTTGGTAGGTGCCGAAGGATTTTCATAAAACTATCTATCATCTCATTCCTTTGTTGCGTGAGGGATTCCTCAAGCAACATTTTGAAAGGATCTCCTATCCCATCGTATTTCTATTCTCCCACCATGAGAGGTTGCTTGGGCGTGTGAGAGATTTTGTCCTGAAGAGAAACAAGCTCGAGACCCAATTCTTTGTACCCTGACCTCATTGAGGATATGCATTAAGAATTACAAGGAGCAGACCGCTCTAATACCATTGATCCATATTTTATGAAAAGAACGAAATGAATACATATTATTATCATTATTAACACAAAATAATAGAGATACAATAAACTGACTTCTATTCAATAAGAAAATATGTTGAAGTTGTAAAATGAAGTGGAAAAACAATCTTGCTCAAATGGTGGTGGCTTATCTCTGAGAAGAGATCTGACAGTTGCACTCATTCGCAAGAAGATGGTTATAATGAGGCTCTGAAGGTCTTTTTACAATAAACATGAATTCCAAAACCGTAGAAATCTAAAAACCTAACCCGAGGAGATGAAGCGTCAAAAGTCATGTGGGTCCCATTGGGGTAAGTTAGTACGTCAACTTCCTGAGGTTATAACTTTTGCCTACAATCTCTATTTTAGGTGCAAGATAGTGAGTTGGAAAGGTCTAACCAAGGAATGCACATGTTTCCATCATAATTTGACTTTGTCTTTAGTCTCACTATGGCGAGCCCTAAAAACATTGCTTAGGACCTCAAAACGACCCCGAAAGTTGGGGACCCCAAAACTAGGAAAAAACTGTCAAACTGGAAAAATGCCAAAATGAACTAGTTGGAATAGGTGGGAGGCCACCAACATCCATCTGGATCATCAAATCTCTAGACACACTCCAATCTCTCTCGATTCCCCGTATTATTTGGAGGGATATTTTTATGGATTTCATTATTGGCTTGACTAAATCGGGCAATAAGTCGATCATCCTGATGGTAGCAGATCATCTTTCCAAATATGTTTATTTATGTGCTCTTCAACACCCATTTACCGCATCCACAATAACTCAAATTTCTATGGATAATATATTCAAACTCCATGCCATGTCTCATTCTATTGTCTATGATGAAGATCCAACTTTCACTAACAATTTTTGGCAAGAATTTTCGAGGCTCCAGGGACCCAATTGCATCTCAACACGGCCTATCTTCCCGAGACTGATGGAAAAACTGAATCTATCAAGAAGTGTTTGGAAACATATTATCAGTGTTTTGCATCCAAAAGAGAAAATGTGTGGGCTTAGTGGTTACCCCTAGCTAAATTGTGGCACAACACATCTTACCATACTATGGGAAATATCCACTGTCGGTTCTCTCATACATAGAAGGTGTCTGCAAGGTTCAGGAGGTTGATAACTATAATACAGAGTGGTCCTTCTCTGTACTCTCAAAGAAAAAAAAATCATGGGCAACATGTATATCAAGGTTGTTCCCAATGTAAATTCGCTGAAAGGGACTAGGTGTTTCTTCGTCTACAACCTTATAAGAATACTTCACTCAAAGTTCGACATTGCGAGAAACTTGCCCCCAAATTTTATGGCCCTTATACAATTCTCAAGCGAGTGGGGTCGTGGCCTACCAATTAGCTTTGTCTAGTCATTCTAAGGTCCACCCTATTTTTCATGTCTCATGCTTAAAGAAAGTGATTGGAACGAATTTTCATACTCAAACCAGTCTTAGTGAATTGTATGAAGAAATTTTCATTTCGTTGCAGACACAAGTAGTCTTGAACTAGCGAGAGCATCGTTTCTATGAGCGCATCATCAAGGAAGTGTTAGGTCAGTGGAAAGATACAACTCGAGAAGATGCCACTTGGGAGCTGACTACCATCCTACAACAATTTCTTCATCTCAAGCGAGAACAAGGTTGTTTCTCAAGGGGGAGGGCATGTTAAGGACCTAACCTCCCTAACCCCTCACATAGGTAGAAAAATACATGTTCCATGTAATAAATGTTGACATTAGTTAAAAAGACCTATTTAATAATGTGAACAAGCCTAATGTAAGAAGACTTTATAGAAGCTTTGGCTTATAGAAAAACCTCTTTTGGAAGACAAAATTAGTATAAATAAGAGTAGAAGGTGATGTTGGAAGTTGCCCCTAAAGAAAGACAAGCTAACTTGACTTTTTATTTTTAGTGTTGTGATTCTCTATATTTATGTTTGTGCATATCATAATAAATCTAGTAACTTACATTATTAGATCATATATATTGTATATTTAAAAATATTTATGAAAATAGTTTTACATATATATATATATATTATATTTTAATATGTACCAAAATTCAAGGCAAATCGAAATTTTCAACAATAAAATAAAACTCTTTCCAATATATTAATATGTACCAATATATTTTCTTCTTTCCATGTAGATTTTTCAAACACCATGAAATTATATATATATTGTTGCATGCAGACCCTTGGGACGTTTTGGCAACAACACAATTGGCAAGAGCATGAAATCATATATTGAAGCGATTTCCAACAACATGAAATCATATTGTTGAAGCAAGTGGATATCTGAAGCACCTGAAATCATATATTGAATCAGGAATGAGTAGCTCATCAAGCAGGATGCATCAGGCAGGCCGTTTGGATAGGTAAGATCCTTTCGGTGTATGCTTTCCTTTCAACGTTTTTTTTAATTTTCTTGTATGTGTTTTTACTCCTTTTTGTTTTAAGCAGCATTTAAATTTCAATTATCAGCAGATTTTTATGATATCAAAGTAATATGAATAAGTTTAGGGTTTTAGGATTACATCCATACGAATAAGCTTAAGGTTGTTAGGGTTAGGGTTGTAGTGATACCGAAACCTTTAGGTTTACAAATGGATACTTGCGAACTTAAATATGCGTCTTTACCGTGCAACCAGATCGAGCTATGTTAGTTCATCCGCAAAAAACACAGAGACTTGGTGTTAGCTTCTCATCCTGTTAACTGGACACTATCATTTATATATATACATATTTTTTTATTCCTCTGCAGTCAACGGCCTTTCCATTTCATGAGCTTGTTGTAGCGATCCCAACCTCTGTGTAACACTCTAAACTTTATTAAATAACTACAATATACCTACATATTGTTGAATCGTCATTTTCAAACTCTATTAAATAACTACAATATACCTAGATATGGTTGAATCGTCATTTTCAAATAACTACAATATACCTACATATTGTTGAATCGTCATTTTCATCCCAGCTACCATAGGGTTTCTGTCGCCAAATACAGAGAATATTCCCCACCAGGAACATGACTAACCGCACTGCCCATGCTAACCAAGATCGTCGAGAAACATCCCGACAATATAAAGGAATGCGACTTTCATAGATAACATACTCTGGATCTTAATCTTTCACTATTATCATAACAATATACACTGTAATTAAGCCAATATCGTGGAGAAACATCCCGACAATATAAAGGAATGAGACGTTTCATAGATAACATATTCTGGATCTTAATCTCTCACTATTAGCATAACAATATACACTGTAATATTTCTCTAGCGTTGTGGTAGTAACCGTATAATAATGGTAAGTTATTCTTTATGTAATCATAATGGTTATATAACAAGTGTAGCAGATTGCCATATACTACATTTGAAGATAATACTAGCACAGCCGCTAATTCGCGGCTGGTGAACGCCGAAAGGCGGCTTACGGATGTTTGTCCCATATTTTTGTCACATGGCATAAACATGGATGGTTTCGTCTTGAGTTGAGAGAGCTGGTGTTCCTTTCACTGTACAGGGTT